>UCOH01000071.1:0-50669 GCA_900474275.1 Synergus japonicus
TATATATATATATATATATATATACAGAATATTTAATTTGTTATAATGTAATATATGTATATATGTAAAACTTAAGCGTCGCGCGTATAAAAGAGATTTATATTTATTTTCTAATCGACTTTCAAGAATTTGTATAATGTGTACAACTTTTTTATGTATTAATCATGAACTTCTTAAAGTGTGTGGAATGCATTGATGATACATCATATAATGTGATGGGCCAAATGAGAAATCTCATATATAATTAATAAATTTCTGATGTGGATAAATGAGTCGAAATATTTTTCTTTTTTCTTTTTACAGTGGTTCTCAAAATTACTGTTTAGCAGTGCTCCTGCCAGAAAAATTAATAGTCTATAATGTGCAATTAAAGGAAGACTCTGTCGGCCTAGGTTCGTTAATTATGTTTTTAATAATTTAACTGATCTGCAGTTTCAACAATTTCATCATAATATTTTAATTATATGACAAACATGTACGCATATACATATATGTATATGAGTAAAATGACAGTATTTATGCATGTGTTATATAAATATTATTTATTTTAGGTGATAAATGTTGCCTGAAAGTTGAATACGAGCACCAATTACTTTCAGTAGCTATGTCTTTGACTATTGGACCATTCGGTGGTGGACACGAAAGAGATTTCCTCTGTGTGCAATTCGTTGATGGTACACTTTTCTTTCTCGAACAAGAACTTTACTCTTTTATGCGAATCCTCAAAAATCGCTTACAACATGAGCCTTTAGTATATCTAGAAGCTAATGATGTATTTGTTACCCAGAATGCTGATTGGGTCTTGGCGTTTTACAGGTGAGTTAGCATTCATATATTATATGTTTGCATATATAATGTCGACCTAAATAATTAACTGTATTTTTTAGGTATCAGAATATTGCAGAATTTGGCAAAAATAGTAATGAATCAGAAACTTTAAGGATGGTAGAAGCTGACTGGAAGTATAATTTAGGAGAAGCTATCATAACTATTAATTCTGTTGCTCTTGGTACTCTTGAAACTGGGATTCTTGTCATAAGTGAGAGAAACTTTTACTACTTTCATGACAGTCATTTATCTCTTAAATTTACAAAAAGGTATGCATATAATATCTTATGCATCCATTCATACATCATAGGTAAGTTTTATATATACATATATACATAATTATTAAACGTTTTATTATTGTGTTAATTGCGAGTTACAGCTGGTGTACGTACGTACACACTGCTATATATATGTATATATATACTGCAGTTTAATCGATGAATCGAAATATCTCTTAAAATACTGCAAAATAGCTGCAAAAAAATTATTCAGACAAAAATTAGCATGAGTAGGTCATTTATTTAACGTTCGATCCATCCTTCGATTATTAATATGCGGGAGATCCTGTATAAATAGTATATATATATATATATATATAGTTCATCACATAATTGGAGATTGTATAATATATATTCATATGTATTTCTTGTAGGTAATCAATTTTTACGTTTGCTACTGATTTCAGAACCCGATGGTAAATTAGTCTCGATTGTAGTCACAGATACAAAAGCAGTAATGATATATGAAGGTTCATCTTTAAGATGGACAGCTGAAGTATCCTTTATTCCAATAGCGGTGACTGTAGCTCATTCGCAGGTTAACATATATATAACATTAAGTGTTTTTTCAAGCAATTCCTTGATTGATAAATAATAGCAAAATAGTGTAATTGTTTTCAGAAAATTGAGGGGCTCATTGTTATTCTTTCTGAAGACGGCCATTTGGAAGTGTGTTTTTTAGGAACTCAACCATCCCTATATGTTGCTCCATCCGTTTATCGAAGGCGATACAATTATGCGAATGCAGAGAGTGAACTCACGGATTTTCGATCTTACATAAGAAAATGTGTACATTATGGTTTGTATATAGTTAATTGTATTTTCAGTTAATTGATCCTTGTATGATTTATTTTTACATTTATCTATTAGCGATATTGTAGAGAAACATTTAATAATAACCTTTATTGCAAAAAACATATTTTACATTTACATATATTAATTATTATTAGGTAAAGAAGTTATTCCAAACGTATTTGCTGACTTTGAAATTCAGGTTAATGCGGATATTAATCTGATCTCTGGTGAAGAGGTTTCAAGAAAAATAATAGATGAGAATAAAGAAGAAAATGTAACCTTCGTAAATACTTTAAAGCTTCAATCCAACACTTTTTTAAGCAATGTTCAAATCTACGTCGAAATTTTTAAGCCGTGGGTAGTAGACAACGACAACTGGTGGTTATTAAATTTGTGTAAGTATACATATTTAAATTAGAAAACTTAGTATCTAATATTCGCGCGCGCGGTGTGTGTGTATATATAATTTTCCAATTTCTCCTCTAGGTGGACAATACTGCTGTCAATCATTAATTAATTTTGATAGTGAAACTCCTATGTTATCTGCGGAACTTGATATTATAGTGACATACGAAAATGATGAGTTTGACATACACATTGTTAAAAAACACATCCTACTAAGTATGTCGAAACTCTGCAGAGTTAGTCCTCCAGAGAACATAGGACTTTTTCAAATTGCTATAAAAAGTGAGGAATTTGTCGGTTGCATCTTTAAGAAATTATTCAATGGTAATATTTTGCTAATGATACATCAAATTTTATTTTTGAAGCAGTCATTAAAGGTCATATTCACCTACGTATTTACCTTTATTCGTTACCTATATATGTACTTATATGTATTTTGAATTTTTTCATCTTTTAAATTCTTTTGAGTTCCAAGGTGTTTTTTTTTCTTTTAGCTAAGTACATTTGATTTAGTTTATTGGCACTTATTTTTCACTTTTTTTTTTATAGAATATCACCTTTTTGTACCTTTTTGAATATCAGTATATGTATACTGTGTGATGCGGTGACTGTTGAAACCTCGACGTTTAATTGGTACATATCATATTACATGATGACTGTATAAATTATCTGCGTTAAGATTGTTTAAAATTAAACTGCGTTATATTTGTTTATATTGAATTTCAGAATTCATCAGTGACTTTTCCCAGAACGAAATATCGAATGCGTTTAGTTTGGAATTGATTCAACAGAAAAATGTGGTAACATTAAGTTTCGAATTGCCAATAAATGAAATTAATTTTTATTCCAACAATCAATTAGCCATATTATTTGTAGTAAATAATATTATCAACAATATACCTAATAAGGGAACTAAATATCTGAAAATATACATGGAACAAGATAAAATGCATCTTATTTTGGATTTTATGATGACCTATTCCAATAATCGTATCAAAATTAAAAATATAAAGGTAATAAGTTTTTTGGAGTTAGTATCGATATAATTAGCAAATATCAATACCAGCAACCATTTTTATTGTAATGATTAATTAATTTTTAACAATAACTAACACATGAAATTTTGTTTCCTTTTACAGAAAGAGATTACGCTGTTAACATCACAATTGAGAAATATTATAAGGAAAATGATACACATTAGAGAGCGAAATTTCCAATTGTCAGCAGATTCTGGCTTGTTGAAGGTTTTGAAGATAACATGCCAAAGTATTTTCACATTATTAGAAAATTTTATAGACATACAAACGGTAAATGTCTGTTTTTCACCTATTTCACCTATATTCCGGGAATTCGTTGCCTTTAAATTTCCGTAAAATTTCTCAGTTCTTTTGAAATCTCTTTAAATTCTTTCTTTTATGTAAAATCACTTGCAATTGCAATTAAAATCATGGATGCAACAAGCACGGGTTTCTGGGTGGTTACCGCCGAGGTCTACACCTAGACGCAAACGTTTTATATTTTTTTGACTTTTTTGCAACAAGTTTTTTGTAAATTACTTAGTACCTATATCTTCGTTATGCGTGGTTTAAGTTTATTTCAATTTCTTGTCACGTATTTCTCACGGATTTTTATTTAAAAAAAAAATCATCTTTTCCCCTTTTTTAATGACAACAGCTACTGTATAATGACTGCCTGTTTTATCTTTTAAAAAAATTGTTTATATTTATTTCGCGCGTCTTCAGAAGAATAATATTCTAATGTGTTATTTTGATTCCAGAAACTGATCAGCGCTGCTCATAATTTTTCCTGTTTGCTACAATTAATGTTGAATTTACATAGGTTCAATTTACACGAGGATGTATGGGCAGATTTAGCGTCAGCAATTGGATTTCAACTACAATCAGAGCTCGAAGTTGTAAGCATGAACTTTCTTTCCAACATTTAAAACACTATATATGGTCCAAAAACTGATAACCTTGTTTTCATTAAATTTTCATAAACATATCTATGTATGCGTATAACAAAAATTAATTGACAAATCACGAGGAAGAAACCGACGGGAAAATTTTGACATTTTTTCTTGCAATATAAAGTACTTCTTTTATTTTTCAAGTTCATACTTATTTCCTTTATTGTTATTTAGGTGTGGGAAGATGCAACAAAGTATGCATTTGGTACAATATTTGGAGAATCTTCGAAATACTTGGAAGACCAATTTTTATCTGTATCAACAGAGAAATTAGACACAACAGAAAATATAAAAAGAATGGGCAAATTTTTATTTTATATTATAGAACGCAATATTCTCGTAGTGAGCCAAAATATGAATTAACGAAGTCCATTGTATTTATTATATATATGTATTATTTTACATATCGTTTAAGTCTTATAAATATAAGAATACATAGAAATCCTATCGAGATAATCAACTCCGTTATAACGAGTTCTTAGATCTATGTATAATCTATAATAATCTATAATCTGAGGTGCAAGGTGATGAGAAGCGTCTAGCTCCACACCTTCTGTGCAGGAATTGATTCACACGGCAACTTCAATCAATCCCCGAAAAAGCCGATATCTCGCGGGTTTTCCGTGAATGTATGTATAAAAGAGGACCGGAAAACAGGCAAAAGACATCGTCAAGCGCCATTTTTTCAAAATCAAAAAAAAAAAATAAATAAATAAACTCTGATACACATAATTACAAAAGGATTTTCTTTCAACTGCATTTTGTCAAATTCCCACGAAAAAATAATTACATATATAAGTGATAGAAAAAAATAATCAATATAACAGCAATTTTTTTTTTATTTCTTGAAATCTCTTGAAATTACTTTAAACTTTTTAAAATCGTTCAATAAAATAGTAGTTCTTAAGTCACATTTAAAATTTAGTTGCCGACTTGCAAGATAAATAAAACTATATAGAATAAGACACGCGCGTATATGTTATATATTTCTTTATTTGTTGAGTACATCAATAAAATATACGCAATAGTTGAATGGTTATTAAATTCGTGCTTTTATGTACAGCAGCAGCCTTTCATCTTTTTCAAATGGAATGCCTGACAATATACATTACATAATTCTTCAAATACAACCATTACCCCAGCAAGCGCACCAGGGAACACTTCCACTACTATTACTTGTTTTTCGTCCTTTATTATTGGCACTACTAATATCTCTACTATTGACAGAGTTTATCCGTTCTCTTTCCAGCTTTGTTGTGTTACCATCTGGGTTATCCTTTCGAGGAATGTATCGGTTTTTGGAATTATCCGTATTCGTACTTCGAACACTTTTCACTGATGTTAACGAGGGCCTTTTTTTTGTGTTCAAGTAAAGTGAAACTCGGCGGGTCTGCTCTTTTTTTGGAGAGTCCATACCTGAAGATGAAGATCTACTCTCGTTTTTATCTTCCTGAACTTCCGCGAAGTTGCTCATTGTAAATGTGCAGTTTCGTGATGTTTGTCCCGTTTCGACGGAATTCGGGGATTCTGGTTCATCGAAGGAAGAGATAGAAACTTGCTTTTTAAATCCTTCCCCTTTTCCTTGAGTTGCCGGCGATGCAGACTTTTTCTCAAAAGAAGATTTTTCCTTTTTTAGATTTTTTTTTCGTCGTCGATTACATAACGAAGCAAGTTCTGTCGAGTTTGTCGCATCTATTGACCTTTCTTCTTTTCTGCAGATCCTAGCACTATTATGCTCACAAACAATGTCGTTAGGAGTTTGCGTCTGTGCGACCAATTTTTGAGCAACTGAATCATAATAAATTTGCATTCCATGTGCCGCGCAATGGACGGTTGCAGCGGTGGATGTGAATGGCATATGCCGGTGAAGATTCGGACTTACTAG
This sequence comes from Synergus japonicus, assembly GCA_900474275.1. NCBI lineage: Eukaryota > Metazoa > Arthropoda > Insecta > Hymenoptera > Cynipidae > Synergus > Synergus japonicus. The sequence goes on from UCOH01000071.1 coordinate 6,161, forward strand.
CAGTGGATTAGTTGTGCGTAACTGGTGATAAGTATCAACTTTGTTTGGAATTATGGGTGAAATTTGCAAAGTGTGGGGTATTGGACCTTTAAAAGAAGTTATTTGATATTTATGACATTTCTTGATATTATTATCATTGTACTGAGATGAAGGTATTTCATATTGTTGGAAATTTAAATTAGGCGTTGAAAGTTGATCTGTTTCTTTCAACTGATTAGATTGTCCAGAATAGATAGAATTCTGAACTAAAGATTGACAGCTTTGATTTTTATGACAAGTTAGAGAATTTTGTATTTCAAATTCAGGACCAAAATCAACATAATCAGAAGAGTTTCTCGAATTTTTTAAAAATGGATTTGTGAGGAACCCAAATTTTTTAAAAGGCAGTTTTGGCACTTTTGGAATTTCTGAAGTAGAGGTTTCGCTTCTGATGTCATGCGGACATCTCAGGGTTACGCTGAGTTGAGATTTAAATGCTTTCGATGGATTGCTTTTTACGTGTTGTGGACCAGCATCCAAATCACTATTTAAATTTCTCATCCTCTCAAAAAATGATGAATTTCCGGTAGAGCTATTTAATTCTTCACATGATATGGATTTAACTAAAGGCTGAAGGGTAAATGGTGAGTTATTCTGATTTTCATCTATCAATAAATTCTCCGAACTAATGAATTTCCTTTTATCAGACAGAAAAACGTTACCCAAGTTTTCTGGTACTGCATGTAATATTTCATGTAAATGGTTTTTTTCGTTTATCCTTTTTGTGATTTTGGATGGTAAAGGAGCAAAGAAATGATTAGGTCTGTGTTGTGTAAGTTCAAATGATGCTTCTGTTTCATGCTTCATGATTCCTTCCGTCACATGACGTCTCCTGTACAGGAGACTAGGGTCGCTCAAATTTGATTTATTTATTAGATTACTTTCAATTTGAGATAGAGGACCTGTGTCTTTACCTGCAATTTGTGAACTAATAAAACTACTTGAATCAGCGTTAGCTATATGATCTGTTCTACTTGATGTTGATGCACCAATAGTGGTTGTTCCGCCATTTGTTATGATTGTGCTCGGAATGGTATAACTCGGCATCTGACTATTGATTCCATCAGGTACCAATAAATTGCTCTGCCATCCAATTGCAGAATTTTGAAATGACCTGTTATGGAAATTCGTTGCAAAGGCAGAGCTACTGGCATCTAAAATTGAGCTTTCCAGACTTGGAGTCGAAGTGAGATCACAGACTTGCGAACAAGTAATTCCTTCAAAGCTGTCGTTTGCAGTGGAGAAAATAAACGGACATCTTTTTAATTCTTCCTCTTCTTCAACAATTGACAAATCGTCAAAGTTTACATTAAGACGGCGTAAGTTGTTACTAATTTTTTCCGACGAAATCTTTAGATTCTCGGCATTTTCAAGTTGCTCCTCATCTTGATTTGAATCGCTCTTCTTATTGTTAATTTCTTTCTTGTCTTTCTTGCCATTTTCATGATAATAATAATAATCATCTTCATCTTCTGCATCATGAACATTATAATTATCATCATCATCATCATCATCATCATAATCATCATCATCATCCTCATCATCATCATCATTATCGTCATCATCATCGTCATCATGATCTTGGTCATCATTCTCAATCCCATTATCTTCATAATCATCTATCTCCGTTTCTTCTTTTTTCTCGGAGTAACTTGATTGCAAAGCCTCCTCTTCATCTGAAAAACTCTGCAAAAATAAATTACTGAGATAAATATGCTTCAAAACAGTAAGAATAAAAAATTAGATAGTATAAATTATTTCACATAACGTACATATATTTAGTTATTACGTTGTCAATGAAGCATAATTTCGTTAATTATTGTTAATGGCCACCGTCATCTCAGTTTAATTATAATTGGGACGATAATCAGCCCCATGCATCGTAGCCTATACACTTTTCTATTTTCCAGCCCTACCTAAGTGATCGGAGAGCCATATGTTCGATTATTTCCCAAGCGAAAGCTTCGGATTGAAAAATTCATTCCGAATCAATCAGAAATTAGACAGTGGAATCAGACCCACACTGTCATTCCATCCCCCGGATTGTAAGAGCATTACTACTACATATATAAATATATATATATGACCATTGTATAGGGCTGGACGTATTATAAAGTTACATTTTTGGGATTGGAAATTCGAATTATGTATAACATCCATTTTTCGGTAAAGTAAGTTCCTAGTCAGCCTACAGCAATAAAACGTTTATTTATAATTTTATAATCGCTCTTCGAGATATTTATTGTATAGCGCGAACACTAACCACATCTTATTATACAATACCATTATACCCATTATACAATCGAACAGACATAACAGGGAAGAGTATATACGAGGGTATTAAAAATAGTCAAAATTTCACATTTCTTGCAGAGATAGCAGTAAGATAGCGTGAGGGTATACAGAAAATAAATAAAAAACTGGAACAACATTAAAAAATAATTATTATATATAGTTTACATTGAATTAGTTATGCACATGTAAAGCGTCACATCACATACTTATAATTGAAATTAGTCCTCATAAAGAGACGACGGCTAACCTTATATTCGTCGTTTCCGTCATGACACTTTTGTTTCTTGAGGATTTCTTCAAGTTTGTCGTATTCATCTCGGAGGCACCATATTTCTCTCCTAAGCTGCTCGTTTTCTCTACGCAGTTTTTTTATATCATTTTGACCTATAAAACAGAAATAAGCAGTAAGGGTGTTACGCTCTTGAAATTCTTTGTAAAAAGTATATTTTGCGATACAATTAAATAACAGGGAAACAGAAACGCGTTTCCCCAATAGAGTGGATAATAAATATTTTTTTCTCTCGTTATACACGATGAGATTAATATTTAATATTTAATTTAATATATTGATATTAATATTTTAATATTACGATTAGTATTAATATTTTACTATATTACTAATTGTAAACAAATTCTATAACCAAATTATAATTTTATTAACAAACTACATATATTAACAAATACATAATTCAGGCATTCAATAGCCATAAAATGAAAAGCGCTGCTTTTATTGAAATAAATTTAAATTGTTTATGTTTAGATTCCTCTATATCATAGCGACGTTTTCTTTTCTGCAAGTATACCTTATTATTATATTTCTAAATGTATTGATATAATATCAAATTAAAAATTTCTAGAATTAAATCTTTTATTTCAATAAAAATATATAGGAAAAGTAATAATGCATGGCCGGCTTATTATATTTATATAAGTAATACCACCTATTTCACAAGTGATTCGCATTGAAAACATTGAAAATTTATTTTAACAGTTTAATTAGAAATTTCTGCTAGTTTTACAATAAAAAGATCAGCATGTGCTATATAATGTATAAGGGAGACCGGGACTATTCAGGACCACGGGGCTAACGAATTTTGCGGCTGCATTGCAGTGTGTGCAGATTATAGTTTGTCATTTTTCAGCACTAAAAGTTTTTTTTTTTTTGGCTTCCACGGAACTTTATGATTTTTGTGATCACCATATACATATAAAAATAAGTGATCAAAATCTTACAAGGTAAATTTCTTTGTTGACACTGCATGCAGTGTCAACAGCAATAATATAATTATTACAATGAGAAAAACATTTAGGCTCGGATAACATAACTTTTTGTTGCTATAGAAGACACAAAAATTTTTATTTGTGCCAACAGAATTTTTGTTGAACCGCAACCAAAGTTTTGTTAATTTAACTAAAACTGAGATTCTGTTGGTTTAAATAAATTTTCTTGGTTCAACAAAAGGTTTGTTGAAAGAATTAAAGAACCAAGATTTGGTTGGCACAGTTAAACAATTTTTGTTGCTTCTATAGCAACAAAAAATTTTGTTGTCCGAATCAAACATAGTTTTCTCAGTGATATAGCGAATGCAGCAGTGTTGCAGCTTATTGCTGCAACGATCTATAAAGATCCAAAGAACAGAAAATATATTCCTATTTCTCGGCCGGGATATATAAAACGGTAAAAATGTTACAGATTAAAAAAATATAACTTCATTTTCAGCTGTCGAGCGTCAAATAAAGGACGGAAAAGACGAAAGTTGGCGATTTTGACAATATTAAAATGAGCTCAACGCAATAAAGCGAAATCAAAACAAAAAAACTTTGAAGGATCATTGAAAATCCTACAAGGTATACATGCTGAGGTGACCATCATAAGAATTAAATAAAGAAGTTCAACAGAGGTCATATATGTAAATATCATTGACAATCAAGCGACTATAAGGATTGTTTAACACACATTCAAGTATATAAATTTAAACTTTGTTAATTTCAAATATAAACAATTAAAGAGCCTCAAGAAAAAATTCCAAAATTTTTCTTGAATTTTTTACGTGCTTTTTTTGTGCAATGCGTGATGTATCTAATATATAGCTGCACGCGGCCACGATGTCTATCCCAATAATTATTTCGATACCGGAATTATTATAGGAACACATATGACATCAATGACTTATTTTCAAAACACACACACCGCACACACCATGCACATCGAAGTTAGAGAGAATCTGTTTACACAGCCGTATCATATATAGAGAAGGGTTCAAGCCTTTCAAAGGTATAATAATATATGTATAATTCTCAAAAAAGAATGTTTGTACATTCGCAATATATTCAATAATAAAAAACAGGGATCCCGAATAGCTCCGATCTCCCCTATACTTTGAATGCACTTTTGAACGTACTTTCTCTACTTTTTTTTCTATTTCGATCTTTGTCTCGCCTATCCATCGTGCCCATGATCTTGAATTCGGTAATGGTTGGTTTCAGTGAGATGTAATGTTGATGCAAGCATACTACTTATATCAAATTGTATTCACTATAAATTTTACTCTTAATTGTGCAGGTCCTCTATTTCACGTCGGTATTTATCACGCATATAATTGTCCAAAGTATTTTGTATTATATATTTTTGCAAAAGTTATTCCAACAGTATTTTCTTATGTGTGAATCTTATACAGACGATACTAACTGACAAAATTAGCTCATGGACTCAGTCAATTTTAAATTCACATACTAGCCGTGAGCGGCAGCCGTTGCACTTTGTTACTTAATCGAAAAATATTCAGTCTTGCACGAACACGTGTTGTCATACACCCACACTTGATCCGACCTTCGAGCCATTTTAATTTCAGCAACCGCGAGCTTTATTCACCTGCAACTAATATTCCTGCGTTCGTTTTTAAAAAATATATCCTCCATATTTGAAATATTTTTCAGATTTTCATATTTATTATTCGCCTTTTTGTTTCATCGATAAACCCTATATTTTATAATACAGTTAAGACTACGAAAAGAATCGAAGAAATTATGTAAACAAAAAAGTATTTTTTAATGAATTTTTCTAATACAACAAGACTAAAAATATTTTTTATCTTTTATTTTTATTCGATTATTGTTTATTCTTCCGCGCAAAACTGCGTCCTGATCGTTTTAAGTTGTCCGACGAACTACTTGGCTCTGGTTCCACAAGTTCCACAGGCTTCCCCTTCTTTTCGAACTAACTTTGATTCTTGCGTCTTCAAGACGCCAGAAACCATCATCGCGTCTTACAACTATTTAAATCTTTTATTATGCTTCAGTTCAACACATATGTTTCGCATTGGCACTATGTTAGTTCAATATTTTCATTGCATGTAATATATGTATGTACTTTAATATACATAAAATAAGGGCCATTATCGTGAAGTTTGTATATATATATATATATATATATATAGCTTGTGGAGGAGGATCTATAGATCATTTTTTATTGTAAAGTTGGGGAAACTAAATTTGCTCTTATAATAATTATCACATTTTTTAAATTGGATTTTACTATACAATAAAAATTTGTATCTTTGATACGCCCCCTTTCATTGGCCTTTTTCTGATCTTTATTATATATCTCTCCGTAAACGCGCGCGTTCTTTTGTTTTGGAAGCGCGTGCATAATATAATATTGATTAGAAAAATTTTGAAATTATTTTGGATTTTTTTGAAATCCCTTTAAAATTCTTTAAAATCACTTAAAATCTCTTGAAATTCATTGCAATTTTTAAAAATATTTTTAAATCCTTTAAAATGTCTTGATATCTGTGTTTTGGAATTTTGTGAAACCTATGAAAATTCCTTTCATTTATTAAAATCAGTTGACAGCTCTGATTTCAATTCTAAAGTACAGGCGACAAATAAATATACATATGTATATGTATGTAAATTCAACCAATATAGGTGAAGAGAGGATGAATGCGGTTTCAGATTTCAAGATTGGAAGAATCTATTTTCAATGTAATCGCAACCGCGCTTTTTTATAATAGAATCTCATACCTTGCTCTACCTCGGCATTGATGTGTATGGTCCTCAACCTTAATTCCTCGTTCTCATAAATCATTCCTCTCGATGACTTACGATCTAATTTTCTGTTTGGTTTGATACTGATGTCCCTTCTTCTGGTTCTAAGCATGCTGGCCCCTCCTACGTTCACTCCCGTTCCTGCCATCATATTAATCAAAAAAGCACAATTCACATAGAATTTACTTTTTGATGCATAAACAGCTTTTTATATTTCGATTTTACGTTACGAAATAAATGCGTCATTGCCAAGATTATTTCACAAAGGATGTCATATTCAAATGTCTCTGTACTTCCATAGGCTAATTCTCACAGAAAATTACTATTGTTTATTTTTTATCTTTCGTTTCTATATCATAATGCATTATATCTGAACAATGACCTAAAATTTTAAAAACGTATGAAGAATCATCTTAGCATTTGTGGATTTGAATTCAAGTCTTCTATAAGTTCTACACACGAGAAGAAAATAAAATTCCGGTAAGGATTATTGATTTTTTTAAATCTATAATATATTATTTCTCGTCCAATTATTATTCTTTCATCATCAATTCCCTTAAATTTGATTCTCCTTGACTCTTCAAAATAGGTCAGCCGGTAAATTATCTGAAAATTAAAAAATTCACTAAAGTACATTTTGTGAAAAGGGGACAAAATCCAAGAATAGATAAAATAGGTGAACAAATTCAAAATATGCGAAAAAAAAGTGAATAGGTGAGGAACGTAGTGATGACTGAAATTTAGTTTGAAATCGTCACTTGAATTTGATGTAAACACGTAATTACAGGACTATTTTTTTTTATTATAGCTATACAGAACATTGAAAATGTACATGCGACAATTAAAAATAATGCACTTCACTATATAATCAACTTAATATATATTAAATTAAACATTTTTAATTTATATGATAAATTCAATAAATATAGAACGAGAAGCTTAATTATTTGAATTTTTTCTTAAGGAATCTCGATCCCTTCCGCTTATAATTCTATTACATATAGAGGTAACTTACCTGCAATTCTGCTAGCTATTTATTTATTTAACGAGCGCGATATGTCGAACCGAATTTTTTATATACCATAGGTACATATACATTATACGCTATGTGTATATAGGGAGTATTCAGAACAAAGATATACTTATACATATGTGTAACGTAACGTTAATGTATAATACCTACCATAAATTATTTGCTTTGGTTGTATAAATTCTCTAATTGATCGTGACCTTCCTGAAGGCTTTCATTTATTGAATTTTGCTTTTCGACACTCATGTGACACTTGGTTTTAAGAATTTGAAACAGAGTTCAATTTGGCGGTATTCGGTTAGAGGTGATCGCGGCATAACTGCGTGCGGGAGACCACTCACACCCAAATCTCTATCACCCTATCTCACTCTTTCCCTCTTTCTTTCTGCATCTCTCTTGCTGGTGGTTTTCGTACCATCTCATTTCCTCTACGGGACTGTCTTTCTCTCTCTTGGGCAAAGACGCTATCTTTCCGATCTAAAATTACCCAAGAAACACTGAATGCTGCGTTCATTTGAGAGCACACGCCTCAAACTCTACGCTGCGCTGACTACTCGCAACGGCCGGGGTGATCGACTTTTCTCTAGTCTTTTTTCAATTTGCGTCATTTAGTCAAAGTAAAAAGAGATACAGAACTTGATACGGAAAAGGGAGAGGAACGTCAAAATATAAAACGTATTTGCCAGAAGAGAAGACATTTTGTAAATTCCAGACAAATTTTTTTTTTCATCAAAATTGTAAAGCATTATAAGGCATGAACAGATGCATATACGATTATACGCGTGGATATGCCACAAGTATATAACTATATAACTACCAATCTGTGGGTTCGATGTTTATTAATGAGTCATGACTATTTCTGCTGCAGATACTTCCCTGCTTCCGATATTCGATTCTAGAAACCTTTTTTTAGATATTGATTCGTATATCCGTTTTACAACTTTTCGAAGCCAACAGCAATTTTTCATCACTTCTGAGCATGATCAGGCTTCCGTATATTACAATTATATATGGAAGGATAATTTTTGAAGTTTTACACTTCTCCTTACCCAGGTAAAATTTTCAGGTCCAATAAGATTTTGACGACCTCATTTCCTAACGCAAGATATTCATTTTTTACAGATCAAATAAAATATTAGGAACGATTATACTTATTTTTGTTTTGCGTAAAAAAAGTAAATTTTTTCTGAATAAAACACTTGGATTTATTTTCTATTCCTTATATTTAAATTAATTTAACTCTCTTTAATTTATTTCAACCCCTTCAAAGTCTTTTTACATTCTAATTCTATAACAAATAAATTCCTTTATAATACATAATACATATAAAATTTTTTCCGCGAAATAATATGAAAGTTGACAAAATCATTCATACAAGGAACGTCGTAACGTCATGCATCACTTATTAGTGCTTTTATCCATTATCATTTACAGACATATTTCGAAAACTTACATATAATGCTCTCTAAATCTGAACCGCAGCGAAAACCCTACCAAATCAGTGAAATTCCTTTTGCGATGAATCATCAGTGAATATCACATACACCCTCTATGAGAGCAAATTCCGCTGATTTATCATCGAATATCACTGATTTGGTATAGGCGGTTTTCGCTGGTTCAGATTTAAAGAGTATATAAATTTTCGAAATATGTCTGTAAATGATGATGGACTTTAAGAATGGGTTGAAATAAAAGAGAGTTAAACTGATTTTAAATATATAAATACAATATATCTGATATATTTTTAAAAAATTTGACAGAATGTGAGACGCTATATTTATTTATTTAACGAGCACGAAAATTGTTATACTCTTTATTTGGATTATGCCAAAGCCCCAAAACAATTATATAATTAATAACTACTATAATTAATTTCAGCCAAACAGCGTTCTTTGTCTTCAGATTCTTTATAATGATTAGAATATTGACTATTATCAAGCTTCTTCTTCAACCAATTTTTCAGCTTATCTCTAATACTTTTGTCTGACGGACTTGAAGGATGTGTGTTTGACTTACAATATTGTGATTTAAATAGAATTGCAACCCTGAAAAGATTATTCTTAATAGATCATACGAGATCATATGTATAAATGGTAATGGATATATAATATATATTATACATACGGGGCGCTACTAGGTAATGAACGGGGAGAGGATGAATCAGAATTTCTTTTAAGACATTTATAGCAAAGAAGTGTTAAACCCAATAGAATCCACACTAACACAGCACTTGCAACACCAATAGCAATTAATTGATTTAGTTCAAAGGATGTTGAGTTATACGTTTCTGTATATTATAATAAAAAGGTATATATGTTATTATGTTGGGTATAATAATAATAAGAATTAAGAAAGGGAATAAAAAATAAGAGAATAAAGAAAATAAAGAGGATAATGTTTTTATTAGCACAAAAAAGTGAAGCTATACCATTTCGTACTGATGATAATTCCGTAAGTTCTGCTGCAGCCGTTTCTATAAAGTCTGTAATAACAGGTGTCATCATTGGATATTCGCTACCGGGTTTTCTTTTGCAAAGTTTTGCTTTAAAGTAGATTTTTATTTCAGATTTAGAATTTTTTTAATCAATAATAAAATTAAAAGAAAAGTCAATACTTTTTTATGTTAACAAACCTGTTCCTTTCACTGAATTTAATATTCTTAATACACCACCAAAAGCTGGATACCATTTATTCTCGTCATCTAAATGAGGATAAACCTATACATAATAGAATATATTTTGACTAGATTATTTCGACGAACTCTTCATTTTAACAAAGCTATTAAAAAGTCTTAAAAGTAAATGTTTTTTCGCACCGTAATGAAATTTATAATCTATATTTTGAAAAAAAGTATGTTGCATCTATTACGCATATATGTATATCATATTATACTATATATGTATAGCGAAAAGACATGAAATTCTAATATGTAAAATAATAATTGCAGTTATATGTATATATATATATATATATATATTGCGAGTGAATATGAGGGAAATTTTATAATCGCGCGCGTACATACTGAAGTTAGAGTTTTCAAATATTCGCCCTATAAATAATGGAAATACTTACATAATGCTGTAGCCAATCGTAAAGATCAGCTTTGAAGTTTATTACTTCCTTATTTGTTTTTGATTTCGAGGTAATACATTTAACACTTGCTATGTAATATTTCACAAGGATGAAGGCTGATCTTTCTGAATATAACGATTGTAGAATTCCAGTTTGAAATGGTAAGGCAATACTGTTAAGGTATTAGTTATAATTAATTATTATTTCTGTGCTCACAGCTATGCTCTCAATCCACCTTTGCATCAACGGTGGTTCTATTACACACACACACACACACAGAGTAAATGTATATGTTATGTATATATGTTCAGAAAAATAAAAACATTTACTATAAATATAAAAAAGTGTACCTATTAGGGTTTACCTCACTGTCCAGGTATGGTAAAGGAATAGCAACTGCAGTAGCAATCTCAGAAACTTTTAAAATACAATTTTTAAGTTAAATAAAGGGCCGTGGAAAGGTTAAATATATTGAAATAATCTATACAGTAAATTCATATATTTTCGCACCTGTTTGGTAGGTTATAATTTCACTGCAAGCTAATGAACTTTTTGTCGATTCAATAATAATCGTTTGAATTTTAATTTGATCAGTGAGTCGTAAATGTTTCCGCCACCCGGACCCATCCGTACGCAAAAAAACTTTAAGTTGTTGAAAAATCTCAAGAAGCTTTTTCATATTTTGGTATTTTATATTCCCAGCGTAGTATGAATGTTTCATGATAGGCAAAATGCAAACATGCAAATAGCCTCCCATCGTATCAGCGAGTGCATTTAATAGCAAGTGCTTCGTTTTACCCACCGATAGCTTGTGCACACTCTCGAAAATAATGTGCATATAATCGATCAGCAATTGTATAAATTGATCACTTTGCGAGTTCAATACATTCGTCTGAAAATTCATAGAAAAATTAAAACATTGCGTCATTTTACATTTCTACATCAAAATACCTTAGGCAATAAATCTTGGAACATTTTGCGGCTATTAAGAACAGTAAGTTCTTCGTTGGTCCAACAGTGATGATTCATGTCATCACCTTTATTGTAGATCACCGTACCAAGATTTTGCTGATTAAACAATTTAGTTCCCAATTCCCTGCAGTTTCAAATTGTTTGCCTTTTTTTAGTTATATGCCTTCACATCCAGTTCAACAAACGGTACATGAGAATGGCGAATTAATAAATATAAACGAAGTCAGTAGAAAAAGGATATTAAATATCATACCAATGTTTTTCAGTGAAAACACTCGTGAAAAGCGTTAAAAGTAATAACAGCAGGAAAGACGACATTATCAATTTTAGACACATCTGCAGTTCTTCGTTTCGATGATAAACATGATAACCTGATGATACCGAAAAGTATAAGACACCATGCCAAAATCCTGCCTATCGTCGTCGCAGACTGAACCATACTGAACCAACTTCAGACGTAACTTTTCATATTATATGTATATATGGTATATACATTATAACCTTTATTTTAGATTATATGTATGTATCACAGTATTCGTCAATTATGTCACATATGCCTTAACCTTTGTCACTACATTTTTGCAGGCATTTAATTAATATATACATAAAATCCTAGTGACAAATGTTAAGATCTTATATATAAATGGTACAGTGTTCGTCATGTATACCTTAACATTTATCAATAGGATTTTGCATTGAATGTGTACAAAAATCTAGTGACAAATGTTAAGGGCATGTGATACTTTATCATAAGAGCAATTTAGTTTACCCAATTATAAATTCATAATAATAAATATTTTTAGCAAATAAGAGTCAATAAACCTTTCTCTCATGTACACGAAGGCTTGTTTTGACTCTTATTAGATAAAAATATTTATTATTATGAATGTATAATTGGCTAAACGAAATTGCTTTTATCGTAAAGTATTACATGCCCTACTTCAGGCATACATGACGAACACTGTACATGATGAATACTGTACATACATATATAGTGTACATTATAGAGCTAGTCGCCTCCCGTAAATTAAACTTATGTATTTCGCTACTTTTGAACTCATACTCTGCTTATATGTATATAGGTAATCATGTACGCATTATACATACTTCGTGAATCATGCAATAATATATTTCTAAACTGAATTTCAAAAATACAATTGTAAAATATTTTATATTTTAACTGATCTAGCTGGTTGTTTTAAATATATGGTATAAGTGAATTTTTGATCTTTTAATATAGTTGAATCATATATTATAATATAATGTGTCTTTAATATATATATATATATATTTTGCATATAAATCATATAATAATATGTATTACTTTCTCCAATAAGTGAAGCAACTCCTAACAGCAGTCTTTTTTTGTAAACTCGACTCACTATGAGTATAATACCTGCTTACAATATATTTTCTTGCCATGCGCAAGGTGGATCGTGTCATGCGGTATTATGAAGAGTTCAATTCTTGCGAGTATTCTGATCCATGAAAAGTTTTGTTTAATCTATACGGGAGGCGACGTCGTATAAACATTATATTGTAAGGACAGTAAGCTGATATCGACTTAATTCAATAATTCCCAGGATATTTTTAAAATATTAACATTTAATCCATGGAAAAAATCATTCTAAAAAGTATTTTTAAATTTCGGGTTTTCAAAAATCGATATATAATTATAAGATGTTAAAAATAAAATCATTTATTAATAATAAAATTTGAGATAAATATATTACAATTTCCAAATAATACATCTATTTTTTAATTAGACTTTTTTTTTTGAATGCAATTCTTTCTCGGCTGTAATAAACTTTTGCAGACGTTTTCCATTATATGGAGTGTCACTTCCAGGAGGATGAAGGCGCATCTGGAAAAATATTTAAATGCAATATTTAGAACTTTTGATTAGAAAATCTACTTCACCACTTCTTTTATTTATCTAACCATCCTATATTCAGTTCTTCACATCACTCCATCTCATGCCCTCTTTACAATTATACCTCTCTCTCGATCGCGTTTTTATTTCAACTCATCTTCCCTATAACATTTCTTCATTTCAAGTACACCTTTATTAAAAAATAGCGTGATACGTCGGAGAGAAATGAAACGATACTCTGAGCATTTGGGAAAATTCATGCTTCGCAAACAATCGGAGCTTCTGGTGCTGATGATATAGTATACGGCCAGCGCCAATTTTGAGAATTCAACACACGGGCTATATAGGCTTATTTGCTTTAATTATATGTACGCGCTTGACACGCTCACAATCTCCTATCACTGTGATGGATGCTGAGCAACAACACTCGTCATGCAGAACGTGAGCTCGTCAATTAAGCGCGTGTTATCAAAGCAAGCCCTCATTATATGCTCAATAAAATTCACGAAACTCACATATTATACTTAGTACGTGAAGCTCCGAGAGTTCGATTCGAAGTATGAATTTTCCCAATTGCTCTCAATATCGATGCGAATTCTCTCCGTGATGTATATAGGCATATATATTAATCTTGTACGCGCTGTTAGTGAATCTGCTGTGGTCCTGAATTACTACTTCTTCTCTCTGTTTCCTACCAAAACCCTATCAACTTGTCTTTTTTGTCCTCCAAAATCCCTAGACCATATCCAGCTGACAAATTGATTTTAAGGGATTTGAAAGGATTAGAATCCCTTAAAATCCTTGAAAAAAAAAAAAAAAAAACTTTTAAAATTATTAGAAATATGAAGTGTGTTTCAAAATTACAAGAGATATACATATAATAAATGTATAACAAAAATAATATAGTTATTTATACAAAAGGTTTAATATAATGAATTTTCGAAGCACAATTCATTGCGAATAATTCAACTATGATCATGTAACAACTAAAACTATACTAAATATAGATTGTAAATTATTGTTACTAATAACAGTAATAACTCACTTAATTAGTGTTTCATTTAGTTAATTCTGTAGTCAAATATATAAGCTAGCCTACCATATATTAAGTATAGGCTAGACTACTATAGTATTTTTGAGTATTATCTACGTTGTGCATCAGCAAGCAACTGCGATGTATATATATGTAAAAACGATGCCTTGCCCACTGCGATGACACCAGTTCTGCGAGATTCACTTCAAGTATGCGTATATGTGGATATATTAGCATTAGATGAGCATAGCAATAAATGATCGAAGTGATTTGTATTGCAAATTCATTCTTCATGTAAAATATATTATGCATTAGTGTATTAAGATATTTGTGCTTGCTTGTGCTCTATATTTTCATTATTTCTCAGTGTCGTATTTCTCTGCAGAATCTTCACTACTTTCAGCATTCTTCAATCGCTTCTGAAAGAAAAACAAACCAACACCAGGAGTTATAATTTGCGAGGAGAGTTAATATACTTGTTATGGGTTCAGGAGATAATCAGATTTTTTTGTTATACAAAGCGTGTGCATTTATTTGAAGGTGTTGGATTCAATTTATAGCGTCAAAAAATATTGAATTTTTTTAAATCGCTTTCAAATTCATAAATTCATTTTATAAGTCTTCAGTACCGGATCGATGATTTGATTGAACCGGAGAAAAAACTTGAAATTCGCGCCCTTTCCCTCCAGAATTTGAAATTATGTAATGATTTCTAATCATTATGTAATTATGTAATAA
The DNA here is from genome assembly GCA_900474275.1 of Synergus japonicus. Lineage (NCBI taxonomy): Eukaryota > Metazoa > Arthropoda > Insecta > Hymenoptera > Cynipidae > Synergus > Synergus japonicus. The sequence continues at coordinate 21,263 of UCOH01000071.1, forward strand.
CATTTTTTTAGACATATGAATTAACATAAATATAACGTATTTTATACGGTCTTACCATGATTCTGTATTTTTCTTTGCAAGCATATTCAGTTTCATCAACATCATTATAACAATCACTCTTATAATCTTCAGGGATTTCTCCACCTCCAAATTGACATAGCCTCGATAGCGGCTTAGCGCGAACTATCATTTTTTCAAATCCAATTGGCTTATGTTGAGGACAATAAAATACATCAGGTGTATTTTTATCGTAAACTATGCTTTTTCGAAGCATATCACCACCGGAAACCGTAATTATCAGAATCTGTAAACAGAAAAAAAGGCATATAAAAAATATTTTTTTATAAACGAATGAGTTTGAAGTAATTCAAACATGCTTACGGAGAGAGTCACCATCAGTCTAAGGATATAAAGAATGTCTGCAACAAAAAAAAACAATAAACATAACTATAAGAAATAGCAAAATTCAAACTCAATATATGTTTAAAATAAAAAAATTAATAATTTTCCACCTTTTTTTCCCACATTAGAAGACCAAAGTAAGCCTTAAAAATGTATAATTTTGCAATCAATCAATTTTTTTGACATTTTCAAGTATGTAATTTAAATTTATATTTTTTAAAAGTGCATATACTCTTTTTAATAACACTGACGCAATAGAATTACACTCACGAATTTTCTTTTCACTAACACAAAATATACAGTAATCACAATTACTTAAAACACATGAAAGGATAAAAAGCAATTTATTTACTTTATTTTAAAATTTATTAAAAGCTAGAGGACTTTCGTAAATATACTTGTTACCTAAACTAAATAAATGGTACTTGTGAGTTTATGAAAGTCAGAGTATAAAACATATGTACAATCTAAGGGCAACAAGTTTACTTCACAAGAGGAAAAACCTTTAGCAGAAAATCTATAAATCGCTTGTATATAATATCTTGCATAATATAATGACATTATTGTGATCCGTTATTCCTTGTTCTTGGATCTCAAAAATCGATAATTGTTTATAAAATGCGACTTACCCATTCTGTGTGAGTGTATTCTAGATTGAGATTGCAGAACCTTATGATACAGCGTGTATTTCTCAACTGAGTATATAACCTTTGAAATTTGTGGAGTCTGAGACCACCAAGAGTGGGAAAGAAGTTCCGTTATGCAGTATACATAGTGTAAGTACAGCACGCATCAAAAGATTCAGTCGTTTCGCGTTTCAGTTCGGTAAATAATAAAATAAATATGTATCCTATTGTTCGCAATTTGAACAATTGAATGAAAAATGAAAAAATAAAGAAGGTTTCGTCAAAAACTGTTAAATTCCGACATTTTCAGATGCAGAGCTAGCTAGATATATGTATAATCGTCAATATAATATGTGTGTAATTACTTATATGCCTGCTTATACCATGGATCTCTATAGAATTCTTCGGTTTTGTATTTTTATTTTTTTTTTGTCCGAAAATCTTTTAAATGTTACAAGAATTTTTTACAATTTCTTCAAATTTCAGGACAACCTTTAATAAAATACCTTAAAATTCCATGAAATATCTTGCGAAGCTAGCTCCACGAAATATATATTTTAAACCACATCAAAGCTTCCCCGCTATACACATATTTTGTGGTTTAAAATATATATTTCGTGGAGCTAGCTTCGCAAGATATTTCATGGAATTAGCACATTTTAAACTATTTTAAATGTTAATTTCAGCCATTTTCTTTTTTCCGTGCAATCTTCATTTATGAAAATGATATTATGCTTTACAGAAATTTCAATGAATTATAGATTTATTTTTAGATATGTGAGTTAATTCAAAGAAATCCGATTATGGTGCCAACAGCAGTCGCTTCAGCTGAAATGAAAAGAAGAACAAGGTTAGCAACCCACATATAACGCCTACAACTTTCTACCATTAATATTTGACCAAAAATCGTCATCAGATATACAAATTAGTATATATATTTGAATTTGTAATAAATTTTAATTAAAGGATGAAAATAATATTATTATATTTTAACATCTTCTTCTTCTTCTTTTCTTCTTTTTTTAATTGTTAGATATGTTAGATATTTATATAACCTTGATGAATTACGTAAAGTTAATTAATTTAAAAATTCCGAAAAATACTTTTATCACTCTACCTTCCTAGTGAACATGTTGCATAAGTTTCTTTTTATCCCCAATTAACAAAATTTATATCCTGTTATATTTTAAAATGATCTTATGTCCATTTTTTTTGTTCAGAAGTTTTGGTACATATATGTATGTATATTCCTGTGTACATGAGGATTGATAAAAATAAAGCTATCATCAGCAGTGGCGGACTCGTCAGTCAGTCGCATGTCACTCAGGGTGGTATCCTGAATAATAATAATGTGACTGAATATGTATTCAAAAATATACAACTGAATGAAAATTAAGAAAAAAAACGTAAAAAATGTTAAGGATTAATGTTTATTTTTACGGAAAATTCCATAGTATTGATAATATTATATTGTGTATCATTTTAATATGGAAAAATTATAAGATCAGATATCAATAAGATAAGTCTGGAAGGCTCTTTGAATAGGTTACTTTTATTGATCCTAGAATTCGCCCAGCCACGTCGTTATGAATTAAATAAAGCAAGGCGAGATAACAAAACTGTAATATACAATATTATATACCTACTCTCACTCTAAAAAACCTTATTTTTGTTAAGAGGAAAATTTGTTTCATAGATTTTTCGATGGAAAAATGAATGCTAAGAATACTAATAAATAATAGTGGATTGAGTACACCCCTCCTCCACCCAATCACTCCAGCCATAAATGTTCCCTTATGTCTTTTTTATCGTTTCAAAAAATTACGAATGGATAAAGATTAGACGTGATTCAAAATGTCGATATTACTTCTTCTTCTTCTTCTTCTTCGTTGACTTATAACTGATTTATAAAAGCTTTCTGTCCTTGTCTACTACATACTTCAATTAATAAAAAATTTTAGAATTAATAGAAAATTGCTTCGCCGGCCTCTGAATTCAGATAATAACTGTACTGGTTAACAAAATATGACCTGAGAGATATATCATATAATACGGTTTGATACAAGTGCGAGAATGTGATTTTAGTCTTGTGTCTGGTGCAAGTTTTTGTAGCTACCATAAAACTAGGCAATCTATCTTCGTCTAGAAGAGACAGAGTTGATAAATGGGCTAGTTTTAACGAAAAATATTTATTATTGTGGACGTAAAGGTGATGTCCTGAGGTACTTGAGATTTATCATTTAGGATTCTATACACTCGGTTTATTAAAATTATGTTGCAAGAAATTCTCGGAACAGAGAAACTTCCATATAATAATTAATCATAAGATATATACTAAATATCAACAAATTTAATGCATAGAGACTATGAAAAAATAAATATTAAATTGCACACGTGCATTCAGCTGCCTGTGGTGACTTTACATATTTTACAAAATAAGTTTTCCTCCATTGGATGCTCTAATTTGGGCGACTTGTTCGGGCGTTAGAATCAGTTTACTTCCATTAGGCAAAGCAAGGGCATAATGGCTTCCTGTTTCATTGACCACCACCACCAACTGTGTGTTTGGATTCGAAGGAGGTGGATTTGCTTTAACTGGAGTGATGGAAATTCCACCTTGACTCATGCGTTGTACAATTTGTGGCGGAAGAGAACTCTTCGGCTTTGCCACAGTCACTTCTGAAGTTACAATCGGTTTTCGCCTTTGGATAGGTTGACTCAAATTTTTTCTCGGGGAGCTTACACTCGGCGCTGAGAGAGTTTCATTTGGCTTTTCTGTGATGATCATCTCAATATCATCGTCACTATCGCTTAGAACAATCAATGAGGTGGTGGTGTTTTTCGAAGGAGACGTCAAATTCAAATTAGGTTTAGTTAATTTCTGCAACCGAGGAGTGACGTGCCTCATATTTTGACGAGGCACGATATTTCTCGGAGGCATGATTCTAGCTGGAAACCTTCCATTTCCTGTGAGTGGCATGCTTCGGATAACCGCCCCATTGGGATGAGCAAAATTCTGTCGCAGCATTCTAGATTGATACCTGGGAGCCATTCGAATCTGCTGATTCATTTGTCCTCGAGGCTGCACATTATTAGGGATGTAATTAGCTCGATGATTGATTGTCATTCTTGGATGTGGAAGACTCGAGCCAACGAGATTCTGTTGCGAATTGTTGACCATGTATTGTACGTAATTCGGTTGAGTTAGAACCTGCTGGCCCATCATTTGAGACTGTTGGAGGACCATTTGTTGAGCTGGCGGAAGACCAATTGGATGACGATGTGGTCCATAACCAGATTGAGGACTTTGGACCATATAGTTTGGGGTATTTTGTAGGTAATAACCGGAAGGTACAGAATGAACTTGCTGCGACTGAGAAATTCCACTCTGGACGAATGCAGCTTGTTGCATAAATGGTCCTTGTGGAACGACACCGGTTATAGGAGGATTCTGTTGCATAAGGTAATAATTTGCGACTGGCGGAGGTTCAGTTTTAACGACGACGTAATTTTGCTGGACATTAATGTTATAGTTTGAATTATTTGTCACAGGATCAATAATCGGTCCCTCGTCTTTGATGTCCAGTTCCGAATGAACGCTATCCACGCACTCGACTTTACAAATCACATTTGCTGGATTAAGAGAAGGTATAATTTTCTCGGGATTTTCGGTCGGTAGAGGTTTTTGGTCAATTGCAGGACATGAAATAGATGTGCTCGGAATTTCAGGAATTTCTGGCGGTAATTCCTTCTTGGTTTCCGAATCGGATGGTCGACTTGAATCTTCTTTTTCTTCCGTTACGTCCGGTAAAGCAGTGGTTGATGAAGAAGCTAAATTCGAGTTCACCTTGATTGATTGAAGTTTGTGTTGGAATGACTTTAACCTTCGACTGGCGGCTATAAGAAGGAATAAATTTTTGTTAGTATTGTTTATTACACACCCTAAAATTGAATAAAATGCCAAAATAATGTACGAAATACTTGAAAACCAGTCAAGATATGAATTTAAAAGAATTCAAAGTAACTTAACATAATTTAATATATTTCAACAATAATATATAATGTATATAAAGTATGTCCCAAAATATTATACGCAATCATAACAATACATTCAATTTAAATCTAGGATTCGGAGAATCAATTGCAAAGATTCAATTTAGGATTCGATTTCAATTCCAGATTTCCATCAGTGAAAAATTTATTCCCATATATCCATCCAATTGATGAATCGATTTTCATCGTAATTCAATTTAAAGAATTTAAAGTATTTTTAGAGATTTTCAAGGGATTCCTATTAATTAAAAAAAGAGATGACAAAACCCGAAAATGAGTAAAATGGGAGAAAAAAATTTAAAATAATTAAAAAAAGGTGAAAGCGGATGACATGTGATGCGCCAAAAGTATAAGTCCTAAAATCATAAGGCTTAAAAGTATACACCGTAAATTAGAGATTGATGAATCGATTCTTGGAAATCGATTCAAATTTCATTATTATTATTATTATTATTATTATTATTATTATTATTATTATTATTATACATATATTGAATTACGATGAAAATCGATTCATCAATTGGATGGATATATGGGAATAAATTTTTCACTGATGGAAATCTGGAATTGAAATCGAATCCTAAATTGAATCTTTGCAATTGATTCTCCGAATCCTAGAATTGAAAAGAACACTTTTTTTTTGGAGATGTGGTATCGAAAAAAGATTCTAAAGAGCCCGAAGAAAAACTGACATCGGGTTACAAAAAAATAGAAACGTACACTGACGTTTATTTCTCCTCTTGCGAGAGCTTGGTAGAATCCAGTCCTGATCTGAGTCTTCAGCCTCCGAGCGTTTATCACTTTTTCTTGACTGTGGAGTCGTATGAGGAGATGTTGAACCCGCGTTTACGCTAGGAGCCGAGTAGACAGCCTCAAAGTCGATCCACCTTTCGAGATCTTCAGCTTCGCTATTATCTGAGAGAAGTTGTTCAGTGTAGGAGGAGATGCCTCGAGCGCGCAAAACCCTCTTGGTTTGCTGTTTCAATTCTACATATAAAATATTTTCCTGATAATATACGTAGACATCGACGATTTTCATTTTCGCAAAGATAGAGGCGAATTAAAAAAATCCAATAACATTACAAGATTTTCAAAGATGAATTCAACAGAATTTCAAAGTATATTAAGGTGAATATAAAAGAAAAGACGTGAATTCAAAACGATTTCAAAAGTTAAAAAAAAAATTAAAATGAATATATAACAATTCAAAAGAATTAATAAGAATTTACAAGAACAAACCCAAGCAGAAAAAATTCTTTCAAAATGATTCAAAGGAATTTAAAATTCCTTTAAAAAGAATTCATCTGAATGTAATCCGGTTATGTGCAGAAAAATAATTGTGCACAAACCTTCAGATTCGCTTTCACCATCATCACTTTCCTCTTGTTCTCCTTCTTCTTTATCATTGTTAAAGTTTCTGCTATCTTTCCGCCTATCAAAATTATTTTCCTTGTCATTGACTTTACATTTTTCCTTGGGCTCTTGATGCTCAGGTCGTTTATCGCATTCGCTATCGGAATGCTCGACTTGATTTTGAGAAGCAGATGGAGATAAGGCAGAATGAGGCACAGAATGTAATGTGGCTTCGCTCATTGGCAATGCACAGCCCTGTGACCCGATAATCCACCAATTAGAGCTAGAACCAGCTTCACAGGAAGAATCTTGATCCTCCATGACGCTGGAACACGCAAGTTACGATCAAATTATACTTTATTGAATATAGAAAGTTAATAACGATTAAAAATAACCAAAAAATAATAAATAAATACAAACCTAAAAAAAAATAAACATAAATATAAAACCTAAACATAAACCTACCCATTTTTGAAATCGAGCCATTCTCTTTGTAATTTCGATCTAGCTTTCTCCGTAGAATCTTTAAAGGCAGCCTCCATATTTTCCACAGATTTAAGCAAACTTGACATTTTCCTTATTAAATTTATTTCACAAGTGGGTACGAATTTATCCTGTAAAGTAGAATCATAAAATTAACCTACTAAAGTAAATTTATAAAACACATTCTTCTTTTAAATAAAAAATTATACGAACCACAACCTTATTACTTTTATCTGAATTATTTTCTTTATAATATAAGCTCTCAATGAAAGTTCTCAATGTCTCCACACTGTCTGCTACAAGTTCAAAAGTCGAAGCACTGAGATCAGTCAACATTTCATTGAAATTCTCCATACTATTATTCCAATCTTCGTTTATTTTTTTGATGTTTCGAATATTATTACTGTGATTAGTAAAATTGCCCGGACTGGATAAATCGTCAATAGATGCTTCATTAATTAATGAATCCCTCAATTTGATCAAAGACGATTCGTATTCACTATCAGAATTGTTTTCAGTTTCACTGTCTTCTATAATTTCTGACTGTAACTTCTTAGGACTTATCGAATTAGACCTCGGTTCTGTTTTAATCGATTTACTCAAATGTCCACTTTCCTTCTTCGTTTGAACGAATCTAGAATTCTCTTCCTCTTGCATTCGCTTCTTTCTGGATAAAGCGTCCAACCACTTGTCTAAACCTACTTCATCATTCTGAAGATCTTCATTCACTATCTCATCTGTCTTCTTAGTCATCATTTCAGGCAACTTTTTATTTAGAAATATAAAATTTTCAGCATTCACATTCGAGTTAGTTCTTGAAATAATTTTATTAACTTCCTCACATTTCGATGAAATTAAATCATGATTATTTTTTTCTAAATCTGAATGATCATGACTTCTTTCGATTTTCGAAGTTAACTCATCTAAAATGTCACCAATTACCTTCATGTTAGCTTCTTCTTGACATGGACTTTCAAATCCTTTGAACATTATATTTTCAGGAGAAATTGTATTAAAGGACCTCCTCGCATCATATTCGTTTGACTTAATGAAACTGCATTTAAATTCACCAGAATTTTCTACATTTTCTGCTGTCTTCGATAAATTTCTAGAACATGTTGCAGTAATCAGTTCATAATTAATATTATTGTTGTTACTGAAACTGTTTGATTCATTTAAATCTCTACTTTCATTAGACAATAAATTCATGACGGCATCAGGATTGAATGGGCAGCTTATCAATTTATCATATTTTTTCCTCTTTTCCCTTTCTTTTCTTTTTCTTCCTTTATACGGCAAAGTCCCATTTCTCCAGCGAGATTTTCTCCTTCTATTTCGAGATGTTTTTCCCACCGGAGATTTGGCCGTGGTATCTTCTTTCACTGGACTTTTTGGTTCTTCTTTAATAGGGAGTGACTAAAAAAGAGATTATATATTTCTTTTTTTAATAATAAATTCTTTTTACGATCTAAGTGTAAACGAAAAATGAAATATTATTTAATTTGAAAAAGTCTACCTTCACGGTTGACAATATTTTATTGTCGAAACATTGCCTATAGACTCTGAGATTATTTTGCAGAAACTGTGGAAAGTAAATATACCTAGCACCATGCCTGTCAATACCAAGAATCGATTCGATTCTATTTTCCCATGGCTGTTTTAATAATTCTTCTTGAATAGTTTTTCTATTATGCTGTTTAAAGGAAAAAAAATTCATTTAATAAATATGATAGAACGTAGACGTTTAAAAATTACAGTATTTAACGAGACATCTCTTTACCGAATAAAAAATTACTACTGAAAAATTTGACTAACAAAATTTAAAAATACTGAAAATATTTATTAAAAAAAAAAAAAAGAAAATTTATGTTTTCGGGAAATTAAAATTTCCAGAATTTTAAATCTCGGTAATTTTCAACTTTCATTTTCAGTATACTACATATCTCCATTTATTTGTGAATTTACATTTTAGAAAATTATTTTATCCGTAGTTTTTCACGTTCGCGATTTTGATATTTCGGCAATAAGCTGTTGTCCCTCAATAATAAAAGACTTACCATAATTGTATCACACAGCGTTTTCAATAACCAAACTCTCTGCTTGAACGTGAGTTCCTCAAATTTTTTTTCTTCAATACAAGAAATATCTGCAAAAATCTTCCAAAATTCAGGCTCCACTCCTATTGATTCGAAAACCTAAAAGGTTATTATTATAATTATTGTTTTTTTCTTCTTATTTTAACAAGATTACCATTTGAAAATATTAAAGCAACAAACAAAAAAAAAACAATAAAGCAAGTATCAAATTTGCAATTTAACAACAAAAAGTACCGAAATAGAAAAATAACGTATTATGTATAAATTACCAAATTATGAAAATTTCTGAAATCAACAATCGATGTATAAACTTTCTGATTCATACAAGTATTGAAAAAAAAAATTATTAAAGTTTTATAAATTCTTAATTCACGAAATTTAAATTTGACGAATTATAAAGATTAAAAAAATTTGTTTTTAATTGCTGTGACTCATTTTGGAATCCTTTAAATTCTTCTGAATTCATTGAAAATTTGTTGAAATCTTTTACATAATTTTGAAAGATTATTGAGTTCTTTTAAATTTCCGTATATCATTAAACAATTTTTTCAAATTATGTGAAAGGTTTTGAATTATTTTGCAATGACTTAAAATATTTTGAAACTTTCCAAAATGTCCTGCAGTCTCTTACCTTAATAGTATTTTTTTGCTTGGTGTGATATATTTTGAACCAACTTTTAACTTTGTGGACTAAAATATTTGTCCAAAATTCATAGGGCATAGGAGGTATTTTATGAAGCTTCGTCTTAAGGTTTGGAGAGCTAAAATAATTGAAATTAGTTTCATGAGTGTAGACTTATAAATAAGACATTAAAAATCTGTTTTAAAATTGAAATGTGCTTATATAATGACAAAATATTGAATTTTAATAAATTTTTTTATAAAACGAGGTTCAACAAAATTTGCTTAAAAATTCAATTTCTTCATTACAATCAAATTACAGAGTATTTAATTATAACATTTATTAAGCAAAATAAAGAAACAGAATTTTGAGATTAAGAGTTGGATCCAATACCCTTAATAAATTAAAAGTAATACATACTTAATGAAAAGTTACCTCAGTAAACAGGTCATGATATTTGCCAACTGTTTGGAAGCTTTTGGCATAAGGAGCATTCTTTCCATCTCATACATCGATAAATGAGTAATATTTAATGCTTCTTTGGACAACTGAAGGAAATGGAAAATTTGCGGAATCTGTAAATATGTGTTAAATTTTTTTTTATCAATAATTTTAGAGATTAATATTTATAATAACAAAAAAACATATGAAATGTAAATATAACCTCCCACATGGACTCCACTTCATTCCTAAGCTTGTCAGAGATGATATACTCCTTCTCCCAATTGAGTTCTGCTGCATCTTCGTTTTGTAAAATTTCTTCACAGCTTTCTTTTGACATTTTTTCATCTGGAAAAACGGAAAATAAAGTCATTAAAGTAGGTCTAGGTATTTCGGAATATAAGCACCAACAATAAAACGCAATTTGAAATCTAACAATATTTTAAGCAATTTAGACTTAAAGTTGTACAATTACTTAATATGATGAAGTTATTCAATAATGACGGTTACATTATAAATTTAATCTCCAATATCATTTTATCTTCTACATCTCCTATCTATGTAATTGTAATTATCCTCTAATACAGGAGAATTAAAATGATATTACCAAGTTACAATATTCTATTTACAATGTTTTATTCTACTAAGTATTAATCCTTGAATTGGATAAAGTGAGTTGTAAAAATTATTTTTATATCAATGAAAGAACAGCAAATAAAATTGCAATTGCCCGATTTTTTTGTTTTCTCAAATCGTTAGACATCTTACAATTAGAATATTAATTAATTCCCAACATATTTTTTTACTGAATTTCTACCAACAAACTCAGTACATTACTATTATATCGATTTGTTGAACAAACATTGATATCCAGTAAATAAAATGCAACGGCTTGATACTTGTAGGCGATTATAGCTTATATAAAAGTTTATACTGTACTCGTAATGAGTAAAAAGTCAATAACTGGTAGAGTATTGTTATTTAAAAAAGAAAGAAAGAAAGAAAACGAATGTTTAATATATTACTCCTCCCTTTTCTAATCATCGCGAGTTCTAAAAAGAAAAACTTAGTTTTTCTTAATCACGCTGAGTGATATGATGGGTTAATAAAAGGTTACCCTCATTTTAACAGCCATTAGACCTAATCTCTCTCAACAAATATATTATCATTCATCTCTTATGAACGAAGTGGGGTAAGTGGCGTCCTTTTAATGTTCACTTAAGATACGATCGAATAAAGTAGAAGATCAAGGATGATGAAACTAAATTATAATATACAAATATGTATATGAATTTGAATTTCTTTTTTAATTCTCCTAGATTCGCACAAAATTTTCTTAAATTTCCTTTCAATTCTTTGCAATTCACTTTGAGTCGTGTAAAGTTCTTTTCATTCATTTATAATTATTTCAGATTCTTTTGAATATCTCGTTTCTAGTTCTTAATTTAAATATTATTGACTAGGATTAGAGATGAAGGTTTTTTTTTTGTTCTAAACCAAATTTTTTAATACAAAATAGGTTGCGGTAAAATTATGTATTCTTTTCTTTACGATAAAAGCTTCAGTTTTATATATTATATACTTTTGTACCTTCAAGCCACCCTAGTGCGCATCATATTTAAAGATACATAAGATAAGAAAGAAAGGGAATGAGCACGAAAGCAGTTAACAAGTGTTTAAATTGACTCGAAAGCTGTAATGTTACCTCAGTCAACTTCCAGTTATCGTAAGGGTGAGTAGGAAAAAAGAACGTTGAGTGACAAGTGCTTTACAATTTACAACGGACAGAATACTCGTGACCTCAAATTAAACTTGAAAAAAAATTCTTTAATTTAAAACAATATTTTCTCAGGAAATATTCTTCTTCAAAAAACAGTGACGTTAGCAAAAATGAAATAATTATAACTCATAGTATGTACTCATTATAAGAACTCATAATTTCGTGTCATCAATTTTTTAATATAGAAAGAAACTTCTGCAGTAATGGAGGAATTCAATAATCGAAAATAAAATAAAATAAATGATAAAAAGTAAAATAAAATTTTAGAAGTCGTATGATAAAGAAGTCGATTCTAAAGCTTATGATATTTATGAAATTAATTCAGAAGGCAAAGAAAGATTCAATGAAAATATGAACAATTTAAATGATAAAAATAGTAATAGTAACACTCAGAGTTACTGGAGAAATTATAATACATGTTCATCTCGGGTTATCCGACAACAAAATATGCAAAAATACCCTCTGGATCTAGAAGGATTTACAATTCGCAATAACTGGCAGGTACAATTATGACAATTAAGGATGTTGGACTCAAAACTCATAATCTTAAAATTCAATCTCTTCATTTTACTTAACAAATATTAAATTTAGGTATAATTACGTTCCGTTGGTGTACTTTCTTTTTAATAGAAGGAATGGCCACAGAACAAAAAATGTTTAGTTGTTTCGTTATACAGGAAGCTTTGTACTGGTAACAAAATGAAGTTTTCAAACAAATTTTTTTTTTACTATATTACAATTACAAATCTAATATGATGTTCTGAAAAATTGTCCGCATGCGTGTGTCACGCTTTTAACAGTCCTGCAATATTTCCAGAATCTGTAAAACAACGGTTTAAATAAAGTTAAGTAAAATAAAGATATGAAATTTTGAGGTTGGATCCAACAACCTGAATTGCAATAAATTACAATTGAAAACTTTTATCACGAAAATCAATTGGAAAATTCAATCATATTTCAATTGGATTGAATTTTTTTCGACTTTTCCTTTTAATAATTTAAAAATACTTTTCAGAGTAAGGACGAGAAATTATTCGTTATAACTAAAAATGGAATTATAAGCCCAGATGTGGATAATAGATCAGCATTTCTACAACAAGAAATAGTTCAAGAAAAAAAAAAACACAGGTATGATTAATGATAATAAAAATAAATACACTCAACAACATTTTCAATATAAAAAAAAATTCAAAAGATTTCGTGTAATACTAAATAATTTCTAAAGATTTCAGTGGATTTAAAAGTATTTCTTAGGATATTTTGATAAAATTACTTGAAATCCTTTGTAATTCATAGAATTTTATAGGGAATTACAAATTTTTATATGTAATGAAATTTAAAAATTTTTAACCATTTAGTATAATTTTGAAAACTCTTAAAATGGTCAACAAATTTATCGGAATACCTTGGAATTGTATAAAATAAAAAGAAAAATATTCAAGAAATAATAAAATAATGCACACTTTTTTTCACAGTTCAAGAGCGCAAGATATTCACGATTCTTTGAAGAAATCGAAAATTGCATCAGCTGTTAAAAGTTATTGTGCATCCAGTACACTCCATGGTTTAAAATACATCGGTGATACAAATCTCACGTTTTTTGAAAGGTATGGTATTAAACATTCAAAATGGAAATATATTTTACTTTTATAAAAAAAATAATATATGTACCTAATGTTTCAATGAATTTAAAAAATGAAAAAAGAGCCATTATTCATCAAAATTTAATTATTAAAAAAAAATTACTAAAAAACGTCATAAAAAAGGTCTAATAAAATAAGTCAAATTTACACTTTAAAAAGTAAACATATCTAAAACTAGACATTGCATATTACTTAAAATTTTCAAATTAAAAATTTTAAACTAAGTACATCAAAATTTAAAACAATTTAAAACGAAGGTATTAATATTGTGCAATTTTAAATTACAAAGAATCAAACATGTAATTTTGTGTTTTTCAATGTTGCTTGTGTTGTAAGAAAATTATGAATTTCCCGAGAGCAAATGTTTGAGGGCTTCCTGAAATATATCTTAATTCGTCTATTTTGCAGATTCTTTTGGATTATTTCGTTTACGGCAGCAGTAACAACTGCTTGTTTGTACATTTACAGTGTGTATCAGAAATGGATATCATCACCAATCATAATTTCTCTGAGCCCCGACCTTGTTTCATTTAAAGAATTTCCATTTCCATCAATTACATTATGCAATATGAACAATGCAAAAAAAACTGAAGCTGACCGTATTAGCCGGGGGTACGTTATATAAGTTAGATTAAAAATATTATAGTATACAAATTCATAACATAATAAAGAAGAAAATAATTTTAGGTCAAATAAACTCGAGAAACTTTTGCTTGATGATATATGCAATAGTGAAAATATTAGTACATTCAATGACTTGGACGATGAATATACAAAGTGGAGTAATGTTCGGCGCTTCATGATCAACGTAAGAATGGTTTTAAATTCTAATTACAAATATCAAATAATCTATCATCATTAAAAAATGTGATTTTTTAAATAAAATTAGGCAAGCAATAAATGATAAAAAATGAAACAAACAGAAAACAAAAGAACGGAGATATATACTAAAAAACTTGATTAAGAGTAAATAAATTGACCTCCAATCAAAGAAAATAAAATTTAAATGAAGAATTTAGGAGAAATTTAAAAGAATTCATTAAAATATAAAGAAAAATCAACAAAATTTAAGATTGATTATAAATAATTAAAGAATTTGAATAAGAGATTGGAAAAGAATAGATAGTAAAGATTTAAAAATAATTGAAACTATCAAATAAAAATTTTCAGCTTTAATAGCTTGATTTTTCTTAATATTTTAATAATCCGAAAAAGTTTTTCAAACCAAAAATGACCAAGAATTAAGAATATGTAGATGAAAAAAAAAAGAATACGCGACGACCTACAAGGATTGTAATTTAAGTGGTCTCTACACTTTTGTTACAGGTGTCTCAATCATGTGACGACATGCTTTATTTCTGCCAATGGCATGGAATCAAACATGATTGCAATCAACTTTTTAATCCGACTTTTACAGACGAGGGTATCTGCTGTAACTTTAATGCTGTGCATCGAAACTATCTTTTCTATAATCCGTAAATATAACACTAAGTATTTTTATGGTGTATTGCAATTTACTTTTTCTTGATATACTCGATTCTCTCAAACGGCAATTATCCAAAAGGCAAAACCTCCCAAACGAAAATAAATTCCTCTCTCAAAATGGCAATAGCATGAAATTTGCATATCTCTCAAATAGCATTTGATAACCAAAAATTTGAGAGAAAGGAATTTGTTGCCATTTGAGAGGGTCTGTGTTTTGGATTTTTTGCCGCTTGAGAGAATAGAGTGTAATTATTTGCTTTTTGGCTATCAGCAATAAGACGTCGCGTTACCATCAGTGTTACTATAGGTATAATAAAACTTAAAAGACGCCTTATGTGTTGAGATTATATTCAATCGTGGATACAAACGTATCATTCTCTACTATTCTCCTTGTTATAGAATTTTTGTAATCTGATTAGCAATAAACTATAGTAAAAAAATAAAACTTTTAGGAAAGACTGGACTGACTTAAATGTCTCTTACCCATTTCCGGTTCTTGATTGGACCCCTGAAGCTGGATACAATTCTAATACACCACCAGATTCCGTACCATGGAGACCCTACGGAGCTGGAAAATATTTTGGATTAACTTTAGTGCTTGATGCCAACGTTGCAGAATATTATTGTTCATCAACTGCTAGTGTAGGATTTAAGGTACCGTAGAGTCATTTAATTTCGGACACTGGCTCGAATTACGAAAATATTTTTTACTTGGGTTATAATTATTTTTAAGGGTGTTAGAGAGCAGGGCCAAAAAATTATTAAAGAAAAAGATACCAAAAAAAATATTTTAACAAAACCATTAATCTTTTAATAAATATTTTAAAAATAAGTTCATCTCGAAAACAGATACTAAGCCCAAGTCCTACCATCGAGAAACAGATCACGATTAAAGGACACATCGAACAATATATTTTTGCAACTTAGTCGTGAATTTTTTTAATCAGGTGAAGATTTGGGTCATTTTATGCGAATTTAATTTTCTTTTTCAAAACGGTAATCATCTTTACACACTAAACTTGGCTTTGGTCTTTTAGTTTGTACCTCTTTTATACTACTTGATTATGTAAAAGTAATTAAAACATTTAATTTTAACAGATGTTGCTGCACAATCCAGTTGAAACTCCTAAAATAGCAGATTTTGCATTTTCCATTTCGCCGGGCAAGGAAACGCGCGTGATAGTACGCCCGCACATTTCTATTGCTAGCAAGTCGATACTGAAAATACCGCAAAAAAAAAGAAAATGCTTTTTTACATCCGAACGGCACTTACGTTACTACAGAACGTACACACAAAGAAACTGTTTTCTTGAATGCGAAGCTAATTTTACACAACAAATTTGTCAATGTGTACAATATTATATGCCAAGTAAGTTAATATAATTAATTAATTAGATACATACATATATATTTTTTATACACACACACACACACACAAACACACACATTTGTATGCAGGGTCAGCCAATACGTCGATTTGTGGAAAAAAAGATGACCAGTGTGCAATTCGGGCAAGAAGAGCAATGGAACTGAAGCTATATGACGATGAAAATACAAATAATCTGCTGAACATCACAGAAACGTAGGTTTCAAACTTCTACTCTCTCTCTCTCTCGCTCTCTCTCTCGCTCTCTAAAGGCCTAGAAAAGTGACATGACCTACACATGAGTGATAGAAAATATTATTATCTTCTTTTATAATTTCAGACCGAGTTGCAATTGCTATCCAGGATGTTTCGAAATTGGTTACACTTCCGAGATGTCACAGAGTACTTTGGTGTCCTCATTTGATGTAGATGACATTTACGTGAAAAAGGATCAACGATACTTTGTGTAATTAATTCAAATTACTTTTATTTACTTGAAAAAATGAACCTGTGGTTGCTCGGGATAAATACATTTCAGATATCTTTTTCACAATCTTTCAATTTTTGAAATCAATAGATATAAATAATCTAATCTGAGCAAAATTGCCTGTAACTTCATTTTTCTTTAATGAATTCAGGCAAAATACAGCTGTAGTACATCTTTACTTTGTGGAGTCACAATTTACTAAATATATGAAGAGTGAATTATTCGGATTCACAGAATTTCTATGTAAGTATATACATAATTTAATTATGTATTATTTTTATCGTTAAATATTCATATTATTCTTGCTATTTTTTTTAATTCAAGAGCGAACTATAGTTTAATAAACACTCATTGTATTTCAGCTAATACCGGCGGACTTTTAGGCCTTTTTATGGGATTTAGTGTCTTGTCCTTCATGGAGATTATCTATTTTGCTACTTTAAGATTCTGGTGCCACCTTCGTAGAAAAAAAAATAAGCAAATTCATACAGACATTCTTAATCATTCAGAACAAAACAGTCATATTATTTTCCCCTTCGCGCAATAATTCTACTCTGTTAAGATACTTTACACATACAGATGTAGAACAATATTATCATATCATTTATATATGTTTTAAGGCACATCAATTGATGAAAATCTGAAATATGGTTACAAGCACGAAGAAATATGACTTATTTAACAGTGTTGGATACAAGTCCCAATTTCAAAATTTGAACTCTTCATTTTACTCAACAAATGTTAAAATTAGATATTTTTTCACTCTGTAGCCTGTATGCTGGCCTTATAATGAAAAATAAAAAATATCGTATATATAACAGAGCTCAAATACACGAGCTGAAAAAGTCTCTCTCGCCCAAAGCATACAAAATAGTTTTTATATAGCATTTTCTTGTTGACTCTGAAAAAATATACTTACCATCTTCGCATATGAGCGTTTTTACGTAATCTATCATTTTTAAAGTCCTTTGAGATTTTTACGATATTTTAAGCATAAAATGCAAGTTACAATGCATCCAAATGTTGTATCAGCCTTCTGAAAATATAAGTATTATATGTCAAATATTAAGGATGTGTAATATATATCATAAGAGCAAATTTTCAAGGGTAAATTGTTGGGTACTTTTCATTAAAACTAGGCTATTTACCTACGTTTCATATAGACGAAGGTAAATGGTCTAGTTTAAGTTTTAGCGAAAACATTTATTATTGTGAACGTAAAGTTGGCGAACATAAACTCAGAGTTCAAACCTCAAAACTTGATTTCAATTTATTTAACAGATATTATATGTATAATTTGATATTTTTTCGCTCTAAAGTTTCATTTAAATTTTCTTCTGTTAAAAAGTGCAGAATAAACGTAGGTATATATATATATATATATATATATATATATATCTCACCGTATATATACATATATGTAGTATAGATGTAAAATAAAAGAAAAAGCACAAGTGATGTGATGTATTTTAGATATATTATTTATTTTGTCAAAGTGGTTTTCAGCTGCCAAGAATCAAAAAAATAAAAACATACCCATCTGATATTGTAAATACTAAGAGATAATGTTGTTATCAAATATAGTATGTAAGTGACAGCAACAAATATACCGGATCAGCACCTTACCTTATCTCTTTAATTCAATATTAAAATATTGGAAAAAAATTAAGTGACATTTTGGGCACCATATAAAAGTTAAAAGCTTTTCACTGATTAAGTCTGATCAAGTTCCAGAGAAAAAAATGTTGTGTCTATTTACACGGTCAGAATGTCTACATCCTCTAATCGTCTACATTGAATTCATCAATTTACACCATTTGGTTTTTCGTCAGGTTGGTCCAGTTGTGATCAGCTTCGACGCACCAAGCCAGGGTTGGAGCGTCTCTCTTGCTAATTACATACATATATCAATACACAACCCAACCCTGTATAAACAAAAACATATGACACATCACAAGATCACAACCCAACTCGACAAAAAATGAACGAACATGATACACAAACCAGACTTTCATTAAAATAATACGAAAAACACATAAAATTGCGTTTTAGCGCAAAACCATGAGAGTCAGAGGGACAGTAGTATTAGTGTGTCTCTCTCACTCTCATGGTTTTGCGCAAAAACACAACGCATTTCGGATTCATGGGAGTGATAGAGACGCACTAATATTATCATCTCTCTCATCTCATGATTTTGCCCAAAAGCGCAAAGTATTCCGAATCCATGTAAAGTTATCCTACCCTGGGAGAGATGCACAGAGCTGATAGAAAAAATCTCGAATGGCGCGTTACTTCACAACCCTGATATCAAACTATCCTTTGATATATAAATGATTACGCATTTAAACAAATCTATGTACATCATATGACATATGCCTATGTATATACAAAGTATAAAATATCTTTGCCTGTTTATCATCAATATCAGTTTATAAACAATCTGAACCACATTATAAACTGCTGTAAACAGTTTAATTCTAAAACGTCAAAAATATGCAAAAGTATGAAAAACTTGAAAAAATAGGGGAAGGTGAACGTTTCAAGTTTAAAAAAATATATCTAAACTAATTATTGTATTTTTAGAAATTTTTTGTTATTTATTTCAATTTTGATTCTAGAATTATTTATATGTATAGATTCTTTCATGATGAATTCTGTCCGAATGAATCCTAATTAATCCGAATCAATCCGAAATAATTTGTCAATCTGAAGTAAGATTTCATTTCGAATAAATCCATGTACGAATTGATCGTATGAGAAATATAAAAAATTCAGATTTATTTTGAAAGGATGTCCGGTTGATACGGAATGAAAACTTGTTTCAGATTTACTTGTTGGATATAGATTCGGACTGGTTTGGATTTATTTGTATAGGATTTCTATTCGAAGTTTTCGCTAGGGTAAAAACTATTCAGACAGAAAAAATAATCAAACTATCATAACATCTTGAAGTTTAAAGGATGATGGATCAAATTTCTAACCTGCAAATGCTCATTTTATTTTATTGATTTCATTTCACGAATATTATACATAATTTATAAATATACTGGGTTGTCGAAAAATTAAAATTTTTTAAATCGAAGCTGGAAATATGTATGTATAATAATTTGGACTCAATCGATAAATGACCTAGTTTGCACGTAGCGAAATACATATGAAAAATTGTCATATAGTCATTTTAATATTTTCGTGTATGACAATTTTCTTTCGTACTTAGCAAAATGAGGGAATCAAATTTTGCAGCTAGAACTTAGCATGTGGATCCAACACCCTTAAAACCTATATAAATTGACAGAATTTTTTAAATATATGAATGGTCCGTCTACTGCATGATAAGAATGTGCCAGTAATACAATTGAGAAAGTTATTTTAATAATAAAATGTTAATAGTTTCGAATGTGCATGCATAGGAAGCATTAATTAATGCTAAAGGTTTTTAAAAATTTTCAGGTACATATGGTACTGTTTTTAAAGCGAAAAATCGAGAGACACATGAAATTGTGGCTTTAAAAAGAGTACGCTTGGATGATGATGACGAAGTATGTCTTTTTTTTTGTCTTATCCAAATATATTGAACCTGATCATATGATAATTTAAAAAAATATTATCTTAAAACAGATACAACAGTTTTTAAAAGTAGTTTAACAGTTTTTACCGTATATTAGAACTTGATGTTAATTAATGAATGGAAAAAACTATCCCGCAAAAATTGTATATTTCAGTAAAAACATACGTTTTCATTCATTTAGCTGACCGACCTTTTGTTAATTAATGTAAGATCTTTCCCACACAAGTTTTTTTTATAGGGTGTACCATCTTCTGCGCTTCGAGAAATTTGCTTACTTAAAGAATTAAAACACAAAAATATAGTAAGATTAAACGACGTGCTTCACAACGACAAAAAATTGACGTTAGTCTTCGAACATTGTGATCAAGATTTAAAAAAATATTTTGATAGTCTGAATGGAGAGATTGACTTGGATGTGGTGAAATCATTTTTGTAAGTTTGTTCACCATTTTTTTAAGTACAAATGAGACCCGAACGTTTCCCTGTATATACCATACAATGGAAAATTTATATTTGATACTTAAAAAGAAAAAATACATACTTCAATAAATTCTATTTCTTGTATTTCAGGTATCAACTATTACGTGGATTGGCATTTTGTCATAGCAGAAATGTATTGCATAGAGATCTGAAACCGCAAAACTTACTTATTAACAAAGTACGTATGTTACAAGATATTATTTTATAACATATTTATTCAATGTCAATCATCACAGATCGTCACCTATTTACCTTTTTTTTTTTTTTCATATTTTGAATTTGTTCACTTATTTCGCCTATTTCGGGAATTTTTGAGAGGATTTGTCATTTTTTAAATCTTTTTTTTAATTGTGATGAAGTTGAATCATTTGATGATTGTAATGTAATAAGTTTTTCAAAACCTAATACTATTTTACAGAATGGGGAACTAAAACTCGCTGACTTTGGATTAGCCAGAGCATTTGGTATTCCAGTGAAATGTTACTCTGCGGAAGTAGTAACACTATGGTATCGCCCTCCAGACGTTCTTTTTGGGGCTAAGTTGTACACCACATCTATCGATATGTGGAGTGCTGGTTGTATATTCGCAGGTATTTTGTTTTTGATATAAAATCTAATGGAACAGAAATACGTTAAAAAAAACTATTATAGATACACTTGGAATGTTGTATAATATTAAAATATGTTCCACAATAAGGTGGAGCGTTTTTTTATTCCTATTTTTGAATTGTGATAAAGCGCAATTATTTCATCAATAATTTATTATACATACAATATCGACAATAACATTTCATTTTCGATTTCAGTTGCATATGTAACTTTAAAACAGTGTCACTAAATTAATGAAACATAATTTCTAATAAAGTTCTTTAATTTGATCATTTTCTATTGCAGAGTTAGCAAATGCAGGTCGACCACTTTTCCCTGGCTCAGACGTAGATGATCAACTCAAGAGAATATTTAAGATGCTGGGTACACCTACTGAGGAAACATGGCCAGATCTTACGACTCTTCCTGATTATAAACCTTTTCCTCAGTATCATCCTACACAAGGATTGTCTCAAGTTGCCCCGAAACTCACCTCTAGAGGGAAAGATTTACTGCAGGTATGTTTATTTTACCAATAATAATAAGATTTAAATATACATTACAGGGATCCACTCCACTACGATAGGCCACCTGGTAGAAGAATTTGGAACGTTGAAAACGGGTAGATTTTGACATTTACCAGGGCCTAGATTCTTGAGTTCGTTCAAACAATTTTCATGTACGAATGTACTGTTTGTCTTTTTTTGGTAATTAATTTCATTTCGTAATATTTTTAATGATTTTTTGTGATTTTTACTATCAATTAAATGGTATTTGTCAAAATTTACCCATTATAGCCAAATATTTTCTTAAATACCTCTTCAATTCTCTTCAATTCACCTTCAATTCTGATTAAATTCGCCTTAATTTGTTTAAAGTTCTTTTCAATTCTATATTTTGTCTTTCTGTATCCTTAAAGATTTTTTTGTGTTATACGCAGAGATTATTGGTGTGCAATCCAGTACATCGAATATCAGCGGAGGAAGCAATGATGCATTCCTATTTTAACGACTTAAGTCCTGCTGTTAAAAATGATCGATGTTAATAAAATTGAATTGTTCGGTGTGAATCGTGTGAATTTTGCCGCAGGCAATAAAATTCGATCGGTTAAAAGACACTTTTTTTAAATGCTTTACCCTCACACGGTGGGCTTCGACTGACTTTAACCCAAAGCAACCCAAAGATACTTGCTTGTACAGGTCTTCTCTTGATAATATTTCTATGAAATGCTAATCATCATTTTGAGTCCAAAAAGAAAAAAATCGTTTGCGAACGATTTTTCGATAACTTAATTGTTTATCCATATTTTCATGAAAATATGTTGTGAGAAAATTTTTTGATTCGAACTGTTAGTTTAATAGCGTGAGTAAAAGGAATTTAGGTATGTACTGAAAGTGCTCTGAAAACTTATTTTAAAAGAAGTGGAAAAAGTGAGAATAAGGCAAGTAATTGTAATAAGTATAATATTTTTTTTTCATACAAATTATAATTTGTCTGAAAAAAAATATTTTTCGTGAAATACTTAACTCATTTCCTGTACAATACAGATGAAAGTTATGAAATGAATAAAATGAATTAAAGAATACTGATCGGCCCATTACAGTAACATATGACAAAAGAATCAGGTCCGAATATTATAAAACTTGAGTGATTAAAGTAAACGTATTTAGGTCAGAAGTAGTAAATATTATAAAATATTCCTATTATCTCTACTCTACTAAATAGAAATAGTAAAATGTATTAATGTGATGTAATAAAAATGTTAAAAAAGGTTTTTCCGTGCATTTCAAGATTACTAAAATGATGTTTTATTTTGCGGAATTAACAGTTGAAAGTCCAGAAGGAGTGAATTGGGTACATATATTACATACTACCGTCCCGATTAAAAAGTTATTGCATATTTAAAAAAAAATGAATAGGTTCATAATGATAAACCTATAATTGATGACTATCAAGAATTATAAAAAACTAAATTACTCTTGTTTTTTTTTCTTTTCAACATAAAATAATTTATTTCAAATTCCAAAAATCAAATACATATCAGTAATACAGAAATAAGTACAAATTGTATATTATCTCAAAAAGTATTTTTTTCCGGGCACTATGCATCACTCCTTGTATCATTTGTAAACAGATTTTCGGGGTTTGCGTATATATACATGAATTAAAAACCAGGTCTAGTCATGACGGATTCCACACACTGAAAGGAATGTATTGGAATCGTGTAGATGTATTGTAGGAATAATTGTAATTACTAAATTCTGGTTTGAAAAGTAAGTGAGAACATCCAGAATGAACTTGGCCCCTGGGGGGTGTCCGGCTTTGTGGAAAATTCGTAAATGGCAAGTTGGATGTTCACTTTGTGATCCTTTCCTCAACTTGCAAAGAAGATATTCAAAACTGTCTATTAACTCTTCAGCAGTCAGATTAGTTGCATTTGGCAAACCTAAGCAGATAAAATACAGTTATATCTACGATAAATGTCGCTTACTAGGTAAGTATTTCCTTTGGACAACAGATTTTATAATAAACAATAAAGTGTAAATTTGTTTGCTCTTCCACAAGAAAAGAACCAACAGAACCTTAATTTGATATACAAAAAAAAACCAAAAATATAGACGTTATTATGAGAGGCAAAACATTTTTTTTTTTTTTTTTATAAAAAGGATAACATAATTCATATTTTCATGCTGACGGTCACACATGGTTAATGATGTTTATTATAAATTAGGAGACACTTACCACGAGAAAGGTAACAAACAATTGCTGAAACTTTATTTTCATAGTTCCACCTTCTTCTTAATGAGATTTTCAAATCTCCAACGCATTTTCCTGTCTCTTCATCTATCCAACGAACAATAAAGAACTTAATAACTGGTCATCCATAAATTACGTAATAGCTTTTAGAGAGGAGGAGAAGGAGGAGGAGAGGAAAAATTTTAGGATCTGCTACATATAATTTAAATTTTGACACTTACATTCAAACCTACTGTTGTCTCTATGAGCCCACACACACCATTCGACATTAGCACCACGTGGAAGAGCTGGCACAACAATATAATCAACAATAGCATTGTTTGTCCTTAATTCCCATTCTTTACGAGCTTCTGGTATGTAGCTGACATTTGTTAAGAAACAAATACCGTGTACTATATCTCTA
The DNA here is from genome assembly GCA_900474275.1 of Synergus japonicus. NCBI lineage: Eukaryota > Metazoa > Arthropoda > Insecta > Hymenoptera > Cynipidae > Synergus > Synergus japonicus. The sequence goes on from UCOH01000071.1 coordinate 45,896, forward strand.
AGATGAGTATTGTAGTCCATAGCCTTTAAAATTCGATTAATATGTCTCAAAGTTAAACAACATTGTTGTTTTATATTTGAATCTAAAATTGTCATAGCACCAGGCACTAAGGGTATTTGACCAGCGGCTAAAATAATATCTCCAATCTGTAAAAATAATCAGTTTTGCGTATAATATTAATGAAAAAGATTTTGGTCTCGCAAATTATTATATGCAAAATGTAAGTTATACATATTATCAATCATCACAGTTATGTATACCATACATATTATCGTTGATGAAAGAGTGGAAAGGTGATGATTTATTCACAAACATATAAGTGTCCAATTTTTTGAGGATATTTAAAGAATTAAAAAAATCGAAGAAAATAGCAAAAACTAATACATACATGCGGTAATGGCATGTGGTAATTACCATAATAGCAAATTTAATTTCACCAAATTTACGCACACAATAAATATTTTCCCTTAAGGGAATGTGAATTAAATGACTCAACAACATGAACCTATAATTTCAATGACTGACTTATACAATAAATATAAATTTATGCTTACTCGAACCGCCTGAGAGTATGGACCCACATTCGCTGGGGCCCAATGGCTTATACTTTGAACATGCATAGTGTGTCTTTTATGAATTTCTCCATCTCCTGACTTGCTTCCTCCTCTATAGGCTAATGCTTCCAGCACAACATGAACATTCAAAGGACATTCTATACACACTCTAACTGGTGGATTTACTTTAGGAAATTCCGAGACATAAACTTCGTTTATCATTGAATAGTTTGCCATGTCTTTAATATAAAGACTAACAGACACGATGTCAGAAATATCTATATTTGCTTTATTTGCAAGATCTGAAAGAAATTACCATAGGATTAGTTCAGATGATAATATACATCAGGATGACAAGGAGAAAATTACATAAATGTATTGAGACAAAGATAAATTAGTGCTGCAGGTAAGTGACGTTTCCTGTAGATTTTTGTTCGCTCATAGTCCGAATTCGAAAGCGAAATTAATATACTTTTATACTTACGGTATAATTTCTGCAGAGCTTCCTTCATGGCAGATTTTGCATCTGGTTGCATACTTGTTATTCCGCCAAACCAAAGCCAACCTGATTGATTTTCGCATACACTAGGATTATCTGGATAATCATCATCAACAGAAGTGAGATTCATCGAAGTTAGTGAATTAAAGTCATCTGTAGTGAACATACAAATAATAATTGAATACAAATCAAATCTATTACTGTGTATATGAGCGGAAAACGATAAAAAAGTGTAAAAAAAATTACCTTCAGAATCGATCGTTTTATCGTGCGATGTAACAGAATTATGATCATCTTCTTTTTCTTTCGGGCATGTTATCTCAGAAATGTAATCAAATGGCTCTTTTACCAAGGTTCCTTGTAATCTTTCTCGCAGTGACAATTTTTCAATTCCTTTCTAAAAATAAAGAAAACAACATATATTATTAACATTCAATAAATAATTAAATATCATTTTTGTGGAATATTTTTCTTACTTACACTTTTATTTAAAAGATGTATCTTTTTGAAATTAAGGTATCCAACCGGTGCAATGTCACCTTTCGTATGAACGATGCTTTCATACTCGTCACTAAAGTATTAAAAAATTATAAAATTTTATTTATAAAGTGCAGATTTGCTCACAATTCTCATTTAACAGAAACTTACATTACAATACTTTTAATAAATAGTGGACAGTCCAGAGTGAATGTTTCATATTCCCCACCTTCTCCACATACGTTTAGTCCATATTTTTCTTTCTATATAGAACAAAGAAAAAGTTAAAAACTAACAGTGATAGTACGACATGAATGAAATGATAGGTTCTTCAAATAAACTGTAAATTAATTAATGAATTAATAATTTACAGAAAAGTAATGTTGAATTAACATTCTAATTTATACATATTTTACCATTTTCGTAAGATGAGAATGCATTTCAGATAAGGACTTGCCGAGGTGCTTTGCTTCTAAACCTAAGGCAGCAACTTTAATAATTACTGCATTTACAGAGCACTGTAACATTTCATTTAACAACTCTTCCTGATTACGTTGCCAAAGATATGACAAAGAGATAAGTCCCAAACGACTGCAACTGAAAGATGATAATTATGATGATTCAAGAATGAAAGACTATAAAAAAATATTATGTAAATAATTACACATTTTCGACTCGTATCCGCTGATAGTCACTGGCAATTGCTCCAGATGAAACAGCTTCAATATTTTCTGATTCCTAAAAATTAATACATTAGTATTGCATTAAATAGAAAGTAAACAAAAAAAGTTAACTTTCTAACAACTACCTAGATGATATTAACGGCCATTGTAAATATTTTCAAAATTATTGATTTTGCACAAGGCAAATTAACGTAACATCGAAACATAAACTTAACTTTCTGTTAGGTTTGTATTATTTACCTTAACTTTCTTTAGTAGTCTATAAAGGTCTTCAACTTCATCGTCTTCAGTAGGTGTATAGTTTTTGTCTTGCATTTTAGATTGTCCAAAAGTAGGTTCACGGTACACAGGTAAACCAATAGCTTCGCTGATGAATTCTATACCCTGATGACCGACCGTTTGAAACATGAAGGAGTCAAGTTCATCTAAAACAATGGATTCAATCATACTCACTCAAAGACGTTGAATCAAAGTTCTAATCTCAATCTGTAGTGGTGGTTATAATTATTAATTAGAATTAGAACTGGGATCAAACGTTCATATGCACTAAGGGGAATAACTTTTTCTAAAAAAAAAAAAAAAGGATAATTCATAAGTACAATTAAAAGGTATAAAAGTTAACTATCAATATTTATCGAAGACTGGATGAATTAAAAATAATATTTTTACCTTTTCCAACTGGGTATAAATTGGCCAAAGCAACAATGTCATGTCCAGCTGCTACACATTGCATCATGCTAAAACAAGAATCCTTGCCACCGCTGATTAGCGCCACAACTTTCATTTTAGAATAGGATTTGATTTTTCCGTTTCAATTATAAAGTCAACGAAATGTAAAGGCGGCTACTTCAGATATTTTTTTTTATTTTTAGGCAAACATCTATAACAGAAAAAATCGGATCAAGAAGAAGTCGTTAAGTATCCTGAAAGTTCAATCGAATTCTAGATTTATAAGCATCTATCTACTTTTTGTGAATTTCGAAAAAATTAAGGGCCTTAAAAAAACAAATTTTTAACAAACTTAAAAATAGATTTATTCATTCATTTGAATCAAATGTAAATGTTACAACATGTTATACAAGTAGATATTTTTTCAGTCTGCAACGCTATTCAATTTTTAACTATAGAAATATGTATGCGTACAGAGCGAGACAATTTTTCTGATACATTATAAAATAAATTGAAATAAATGAGAATATTGTTTTCAACTTGCAGAACTGTTTATTTAAACTGTCAAACTTAATGTTCCTGCAGCAGTTATACTCTGCGATGGGAATTTCAAAAACTGTGCAAAAACACTCGATCTTGTATTGAACACAATTTTCACACACACCCAACTTCAGAGGGAATGACACATGCCACAGAAGCCGCACATGTATTATACTATGTACTTTAGGGTCATGTCATGTCATATCAGTTGATAACAGATGATAACAGATTATTAGTGGACTTTACCCCAAAAGTAAAGATAACCACAAAATAACTTGTTTTGAATGATCATCCTTAAACAAATTTCGGATTTAAAAAAACACGACAAAAAACGAAACTGTTTTAAAGCACATAGGAAACACATGCATATTTACATTTAATCAGTCGAAAATATTAGTCAAGTGTTCAATTACGCACAGTTGGTATTCACCAGTCACCAGGCTACAGTATACGAACAAATATTCCTTGGTACGAAACTACGAAGCTCAGGAAAACTCACGGTCAGGGTTATGAAGTGACGTGTCACTCGAAGTTTTTTTTACGTATTTTACATGGTTTTCTACTTATTTAAATTACGTATTTTACGTAGAAAAACCCCCCAACCATATGAATTGGTATTTTCGACGTAACATACTTCGTAAATTACAGTAAAAAACCATGTTTTTTACCTTAGGTATTTTACAAATTCAACCCTGCTCACAGCTTGGTAAGTAAAATACCTTATGTAAATGATATGGTTTTTTATAGTAATTTACGCACGTACATTACACTCGACGATCCCATTACACAGAAATTTAAGCCAGAGGCGTTCCCATTAACAACCAAATTCCTTTTCTCAATTGTTATATCAATTGCGCATGCGTCACATCAAACGTGCATGCGTATTGCACATAAAATAATATTTTTTAGCATTTTAAACTGCACGCCAATAGAAACCAATTAGATCCCGGAGCGCAACGAAAGCGAAGTGGTATCAAATGAGGCTGGCGACCCATGAATGCGTTTTGCGTTGCGTCATAATGAGAGTAAAAGAGAAAAAAGTGTTTTAACATCTTTATTTCTCTCAGTATGACGCAACGCAAAACGCTATCATGGGACGCCAGCATGAAGGAGACAAATACAGTCACTCTCTCTTTCACTCTTATTATTTCCTGTTTTCTGCTTTGCGTTTTCTGCTATCATAAGAACAAAGCAGGCGAAAACAGCCCATTTGCACCCCCTTTACCCGCACCCAGCCCAATAGAGAGCCCCTTTGCACCCCCTTTACCCGCACCCAGCCCAATAGAGAGCCCCTTTGCACCCCCTTTACCCGCACCCAGCCCAATAGAGAGCCCCTTTGCACCCCCTTTACC
>UCOH01000072.1:0-43841 GCA_900474275.1 Synergus japonicus
ATATATATATATATATTTATATATAAAAAATAGAATAAAAGAACGATCAGCTTTCATATTGAAAAAAGCCTCCAGTTCGGAATACTGAATACCGATTAATTTATTGATTGAAGAAATGAATAGTTACCTCCCCCTTCGGTGTGAATATCATGATAATCAGAAGGCGAGAGCTTGGGTAGAATAGGCAGGAAGGTATTGTTATTTGCAGCTATCATGTCAACATCGCGACGGTTTTGCAATGAGGGCTGAGTCTTTCTAGGTCCTCTATCTACATTACTGATTGATCCTTGTCTCGACTTCTTTAGATTCACTATCAGACATTTCTTCGAGGTCATGTGACTTGAATAGGACCCCGAGTGCGAGAATCGTTTGCCGCAGTTGTTACATTGGAATGGCTTCTCTCCACTGTGAATACGAAGATGCTCCTGCAACAATGAAATTAAGATTATTTGTGGTGCTCGACCGCTAATTTGAAATAAGCCTCTGAAAAGAGAAAATAATTAAAAAGGAAGATCAGTCTGAATAAGTAGACAACTATTTTTAAAACTCAATCAACTTTTTCTAACTTTCTAATTATTTTGACTTGAAAATTTTAAAACAATTTCCTTTCTTACCTTGAGGTGATGTTTGAATTTGAAAGCTTTTTCGCAATGGGGACATTTGAATTTTCGAAGTACTGCGCTCTCGTCGTGGCTGATCATATGCCTCTGTAGTCGGTAGACGTTGGCAAAAGTTTTACTACATACTTTGCAAGACTGTAAATAAAATGAATCTTCTTAATAAGAGCGAATATTTCAATTAAAATTATGCTTATAAAGCGACAATTCAAATATATGTATAAGTCCTTGCCAATCTTTCCTACATATGTGAAAACCCTAGCTAAGGATCCCTTGCAAATATTTTGTACGGTACTTTAGGCGAAAGTCGTACAAGAATCCCATGAGGGTTTTTAGTTGAGAAATTTTAGAGGATCCCAAGAGGGTTTTCACATGGAGTCCGTCGGCAAGGAATCCCTCTAAGAACTTTCTTAAAGGTTTACTGGAAAGGAAATATGCGAGAGTGGTAAAATTATCAGGAAGTAGCTTAGGAAAACTTGAGATTCCAGGCTTTAGGAAATGTTCTCAAGCTCCAGGAGTCTAGGGGTTGGTGTGCTGGTTAGAAGAATTGGGAAACTGTGTGGGAAAGGATAAAAAGTGTAAAGTCCTGAAAGATAGTGAAGTAGTGGAGATAAGCCACTTACGACTTGGGAGAACTGTGCGCCGAGGTCGTGCTTATCGATGGCGTAGGTCGCCTTATGGATGTCCTCGAGATGGAGCTGTAGTACGTGTAAATTCCGACAGAGGATACCGCATTGGGGGCACCTTTCACCCTGTTTCACCGAGCCTCCTTCTCCGCCGCCTCCACCACCTCCACTGACCGTGCCATCCGCGCAACCGCCCACTTCCGCGTCCGCACCTGTCTCGTCCTCGCTGCACCCTGCTGAATGAAACGCCCTATATTAATTTCAGTCATGGCGGACCTGACACCCAAAACACCTCTAAAATCTTTAGAAGGTCTTTCGATATCGAATTATATTAGGGAGGATTTAAGGGTGTTGGAGCCAAGTTCTAATCTAAAAATTCGATTTCTTGATTTTACTCAACAAATATTAAATTTGGAATTTTTTCTCTTTGTAGAATTAATCAATTTTTAACTAGAATTATGCGTACAGAGCAAAAAAATATGTATCTATAAATTTTTTTGAGTAAAATGGAGAATGGAATTTTGAGCTTAACACTTGGGACCCTGGAGAATCTTACTAAGAGCATGTTACACTTGACCATAAGAGCAATTTAGTTTCCCCAACTTTACGCTCGGAATAATAAATATTTTTTTCTAAAATTAGGCCATTTACCTCCTTTTCGTATAGATGGAAGTAGATGACCTAGTTTTAGGAAAAAGTATTTATTATTGCACGCGTAAAGTTGGGGAAACTAAATTGATCTTATAGTAAAGTGATGTATGAATGTATCATTGCACAAGATAGATATGATCATTAAATTCTTTTTCGCTTTATAGCCACACTAAGTATGTTTTTAGGATGTCCTAAACACGTTCAGGACGTATAGTTATAATATTGGAGAGTTAACTATGCAGGTCAATTCAAATGTACTCTTGCTTCTGAATTTACTTGAATTCTCTTGAATTATTTAAATTCTCCAAATTCTTTGAAATTTGATGAGTTCCTCAGATTCTCTGAAATATCTGGAATTATTTGGATCCATTTGGTTTCTTTGAATATTCTGAACTATAAATAATCTTGAATTCGTGTAGATTAAAATTATCATTATCGACGTATATTATAATGTCGTAACCCTCGTTATTTTCTAATTACAGGTAAAGAGTCACGTTCAATAATATCGACGGGTATTCGAAAAGTGGCCTGTTTTTGGTTCACCCTCCTGTCTACCGTTTTCATCAGGGCTCAATTCGTTGACGGGGTTGAGAGAGAGTGACGGTGAAGGACGCGAGGGGGTTATTTGGGGAATGTGGGGGGGGGGGTGAAGGTCGTGGCGAGGGGATGCAGAGGGGATAGGGACAGGGGGATGAGGGCTATTCGATTCGAGGGCACAGGGTGAAAAGAGAGAATCGGCAAATCTCCAGGCATTGTTCAAAGCGCGCCAGGATCCCGAGGCGCGTGTGTCGATGCTGGGGGTGCCCTGATAAAAGTGGCACATGGCCGGGTCGTTCAACCCTGCCTAACTTTTCGGGGCCCATTGTTGGTTGACGGGATTTAAATGCCACGCGATTCGCAGAGGTGATTAGCTGGGAAAACCGGTATACGCCGACTTAATTTCGTCACAGGAACGACTCGTGACGCCAGAAAGCGAGCTAAACAGAGATACAGTGGTGCAGCACACGATAATAAAAGGGAGCAGTCCAGAGAAAAAGTCAAATGGGACAAACCACTGATTTAAGGCAGATGTATTGTAGATATTATTAAAGATTTTTTATTCCCTTTAGAAAAAAAGTTAAGGGGAGTAAAATTGAAACGGGTTGAAGATTGAATGAATTGCAGAGATACGTAATCTTTTTTCAAATATAAGACTGCGTGCAGAGTGAAAAAATATTTAATATCGATACTTTTTGCATAAACCTAAGAATTTAAAATCTAACTTGAAAATTAAATATTTTCATTTTATTTAAAAAATATTTGAGTTAGATATTCTCTTGCTTTGTGCGCATAATTCTAGTTATAAATTGATTAATTATACTGAGGGAAAAAATTTAGATTTTAATGTTTGTTAAGTAAAATGAAGAAATCGGATTTTTAGATTAGAACTTGGCTTTAATACTTTTAAATGTTAGTAGAAGCAGATCAGAATTTACATCGTAATTTGTTTGAGTTTCTGCTTTCAGACTGGAGCCACGTGCGATATTATTATTAATTGGCATCGAGTGAGCGGAAGCCGAACATTTTTCTCTTGGCGAGAATCTTGCCTCTGCCAACGAACTTTGCCCACAGTTTGCTTTGATAACATGCTGAAACGGGTCAAAGCCGTGACCTCCCTTGCCTTCCTATATTACTCGGATTCCTGACAATCTTTCGCACCTAGCAATATTTTTTTCTTGACATGTTAGGCAAAAGCAGAGCAATAACGAAAAGAAGAAAAAAGAAAAAAAAAGGGGAAAATACTTTGAAAACGAAATGCACTGGTGACGAAGGATATGGAGGAAATATAAACCCCTGGGGCGGAACAGTCGCAGCAGCGAAAAATGTAACACGCTTCAAAGAAAAAATGAAAATTAAGAATCGACTTTTCAGCTCGCTTTTCATCAGAAGAACATCCTATCCTATTTCTAAGTCGAGGCGATTTTTACCGAGTTCAATATTTTCTGCTTTGAGGAGTACTATTTTAAAAAGTAGAAATTACTTTTTTAGAAATTCCTTGCCTAATAAAAAATAATTCAATTTTGAAATAATTTTGAAGAATTTCGTTGAAATATTGGAAGATTAAATTAGAAGTCGTATTTCATTCGCCGCAAACGTGACATGTGACCAGTTTGAGGAATATTTCTTGGAAAAAGAAAAAAAGTAAAAAGGACGAGCCTTGAAACCAATTGACTTTGAAAAATAAGATGTTTTGGACTGAAGATATAAATTCCAGGTGGAAGCAAGATGTGACGGAAGTGTTACCGGAAACTCGGGATGGGTCACAGATGTGAGCGGTGTTGGGCCCTTTTTGCACGTGCGTTTACGGCTTTCTGAAATCTAAATTCTAAATTGAGGTAGAGTCCATATCCCTCGAGTGCAGGCTGCACTTATAGAAGACTATTTTACGTTGAACAGATTTCTTCGAAGTAAACGGAAACTCGACTTATTTATATTATATCTATTTCTTGAAACTCTATTCCAGTTTGTTTAGAAATCATCCACCTAAAAAAAAAAAAACATTAATTCAAGGATCCAAGTGTCAAGCTGAATATTCTATTCCACATTTTACTCAACGAAAATTATAGATAAATATTTTTTCGCTCTATAGCGATAATCTTTTTTCAAATATAAGAAAGTAAAATGAAGAAATCGAATTTTTAGATTAGAACTTGGCTCGAATACCCTTATAAAAAGGAAAATTTGATTTAAAAAAATGAAGGTTTAGTTTCCAGAATTTTAAACCTATAAATAATAAAGATAGTGGGAAAGTGTGCTTGATGGAAAATTATTTAAATTTCGCCTCTAATCTTTACTCCCGGTTCTGATATTGTAGATAATCTGAAATTTATTATAGATATGATTATGACAATCTGAATACACTGAAGAACGTGTGGTATTCTGTCATTGTCTGTCTACGTTACAATAAGATCACTATCTCGAGGTCCAGTGCAGATAACAAGGCGATATGCGCTAATGACGTCAACGGAATGTGGAAACAGACTTTGCAAATTGCAAATAATAAGTATAATCTTATATCTGGAACGCTCGTCTGATTTGTGGAGTTCTACTTTCAGAAATTCGCAGACAAGGTTTCCAAATTAATCGAAATTTCCAAATTCCAGAGTTTTACCATAATATTATAATCTAAACTATCTACATTTTAAAGTACAGTTATTACAATAATTCAAACTAGGTGTAAAATCTCTACAACATGAAGTTGAGTATAACAAAGTATATAAAGTTTAACTAGATTGATTTTATTCTCAGTTCAAAGACGTCAATTCTATATATGGTGATAATAACGCCTAATGTTTCTTCTACAGCCGGGGATTTATATCTGGGAACGATAAAAACTGAGAGTGGAGAACAATGGGTCAAATACGTGATATGTAACGGATGGTGTCATCCTCGTACACCGGAGTGCGCTGGAAATGATTCACGAATCGACATCAACATGCGTTATTTATTATTCAGAAGCAGATCCAAAACCATGCCTACATATGTAATGTTATATCAACCATGATAAATATTAATTAAATCTGTAAAATAATTCATAAAGCTCTCCCAAGAAGATATATAATCAAAATGAATAATTTATTTCAAATCAATCCCAAAATTGTTTATTATCATTCATCTTACCCTTTTAAAACAATTTTTTTACTAATAGGCTCTAGAATAATAAGATAATTTTTTTAAAAAGTAAATAAACTTCCCGGTTACGCTTTTGCGATATGCTCTTCATTCAAGAGAAATTCAGTATGATAAGAGAGCAAAGAAATGGTTTCTTTTAGTTTGCATGAAAGACACTAGAATTGCGTAAAGTGATACGCGTTTTAAATTAAGTGAATATCAAAAACAAAAATTCATTTTGCGTAATTCTGTGTCATTAAGCATTCTGTAATTAATTATTATTTATTAATGCACATATTTGTCGATATAAAAATTTCTGTGAAAATTGATATAGATATTTTTCCAATTAGTTTTGTCGCGGAATTATTCAATGCCAAACAGATATTTGGGAAAATTCCGGAAAATTATTTAGAGTATTCAAGATGGCATTACTCATTTCAATTAGCTGATTAGTCAGACAAAGCACCCTACTAGTTTTGCTCTTTTTTTACCGAACTCCCTTCTACATATATATTGTATCCAGAGCTTGAGGAACCATAAATTCAAGGCTCGTCCTCACTATAAATCCCTCCTTAACGACAAGTATAAGATCAGATCTTGGGGAGGAAGTTGCTAATTTTTTTTTTCGCGCGTGACACGAAAAACAATCGATGTTACCCTGGCGAAAGTTTCGATTTCAGAATTCTTTCCAAAACAATCTGAATCATTTCGGAATTTGTATCCAAACCAATTTCATTCCGATCTATAATCCGAAGGAAGTTTTCAAACCGAAACAATCCGATACCCATTGAAAATCAATCTGAACTTGTAATCGGAGTGAATCCGACCAGATCGAATTAATCAGAATTCAACCGAACTTTTAATTTGAATGATTCCGATCAATCCGAACTTTCAACGCGAATGAATCCGGTCAATTCGAATGATTCCAAAAACTTCGGATAAATTCTGATTCATTTGGATTGATCTTCAATGGGCCCCAGATTGAAAACTTCCTTCCAGGGTAGCTACAGTACAAATTTTCTTGTTTCATGAGCAGAAATTGTTGATGTAGGTATAGCAGAAGCAGAATCACGCAGTGGATAAAGGTTCGGACCAGTTCGGACATGGCGGCCGCGCCCCATCAAGCTCAATGACCTCACCGAGGAATCGTTTACTTCACGCGTAGGAGATCGCGCGTGGCATCTCAGCATCACTATACATTCGCATTTCGTGTATGTGGTGAGATTCCGAAATAAATGCTACATACTTTAGGACCAAAAGATTTTTCTAACGGTGCCGGCGCGAAGCTGTTGTAGCCAATTTAGAATTGGTATTTTAGGTCTGATGGAGTGAAAATGACTCTCATGACAATGACAATCAAACTGTAAGAAATTTCGTGAAACTTCTCTACAATTTCTTAAGGATTATTCCACATTTTTGTTTCAGAAAATGATTTTCCCTAAAACCGTTGTGGGAATTTTCCTTACCAAATGTTTAGAATTAGACTTAGATTAGACTTGGTTACAACACCCTTAATGATATAATTTCCGAAGAAATTTTTTACAGTTATATAAAAGAGTCACTCTTTTCTTAAAACAAACGCGTAATTGTGAGCCTACCAATTGTTTTTCTTTTCCAATCTTTTCCTCAGAAAAAAAGAAATTTTGGTAAAGATTACAATTATGGTCAAAAATAATATATGATTTCATAGTTAGTTTAAAATGTAGCGTCAAATGCAACCGGTTAGCGTGTTTACGTGAATCGGGAGTGGGTTTTATCGGAGCGGAAGCAATGAGAAAATTAGCCGTTTTACTGCAGTTAGCGCTCGGCGAGGCGCAAGAATATTCTGTTCTCGACATGCCAACAATGTTTTGGTCATTGGAAACCCGAAATATTGTAATCCATTAGTGACACCCGCCTCTGATATTTCAACAATGCACAATTCACGCTTTTCTGACTAATAACATCCCAAATTTAAATTTCCAGCAACGAAATTGAAAAGAGATGTTTATAAGGGCATTGGATCCAAGTGTTAAGCTCAAAATCCTATTTTCCATTTTACTCAACGAAAATTATAGTTAAATCTTTTTTCCCTCTGTAGCACTAATCTTTTTTCAAATATAAAACTGCGTATAGAGTGAAAAAATATTTAACTTCGATACTTTTTGCAGAAAATGAAGAATTCAAAATCTAACTTCAAAATTGAATATTTTCATTTTACTTACAAAATATTTGAATTAGATATTTTCTCGCTCTATACGCATAATTCTAGTTACTAATTAATTAATTCTACCGAGGGAAATAATTCCAAATTTAATATTTGTCGAGTAAAATGAAGAAATCGAATTTTTAGAGTGGAACTTGCCTCCAACACCCTTAATAAGATAAAAAATTATCTTTGGGATTTAGTGATAAGTTAAAAGAGAATTTCTCATTATTATCCATCCATTATTTTCTTCTAGGCAGACTATTGATCAATGACTCCACTTTACTCATGGAACGTAAATTTTCACTGTTCTGAGTCAGATTTCAAGTGGACGATAAAAGAACAAGAGATTTGATATTAGGGAAGAAAAGCCCCGGTCAAAAGTTACGAAAATACGAGGATTAACCTGAAATTCCGTGAAAATGTGTGCACAGAGATAAAAGCGAAGCGGTAAACACTAAACAATGTAATAACCATTCAGATTGTCCTCGGGACGCATTATCGCGTTGCCGATAGTTAAATGCAACGTCAGCTTGAACTTTCGGCTTGGTCTGGATCAAACAGCGAAATTGATGCTGAACACACATAGTGCAGATACCGGACAATTATATTGAGTGTTGACACTATATGCATTTGATGACTCTTTGTTTCTTTGTCCTTCAGAATTTTTATCAATATACATCACTTCGCGATAAAGAATTCATTTATATGTACTAACAATGTGAATTCAAATCTAAATTGATTTAATTTAAGGCTTTAGAAGTTCGTAGCATATTTTACTTTTTGTCCTCTAGTTTGGCATCATCAACAACTTGCAATTAGGAACTCGAGGTCCAAACAAATAATTTGGGAAATAGTTCCTAGCTTTGAAAATTTATATGTAGTTTTTCTGTGAGGTTTTTTTGTACGAAATTCGAAGTATGTCTAAGGCAGAATATTGTAGAGTCTTTATGAGTTTACATTTAACGATAAGCTTCCTCGAAATAAAAACAAGAGTTTATAAATGACATCACGTTCTAACGATGAAAATATCGTACCTGGTGGCAAGGACCTTTGAGTCTCTGAATACGCAGAACTACTTTGTTTCAACTTTGCTTGTATAAATGCCGACCGTGTAATAATACCTTTAGCTGCGATTTGCTCGTTTTGACCTTCCTGCTGCAATATGATATCTTCTTACGCCATTTGTTATAGGATTCGAATTACTGACCCACTCCTGGGACTTTCGTGAAGGTGTGCCGAATATTCAGAACGAACCACACACTTCTACGAATTGTAACAAATGACTCATTGCGTTCAAGGTATATTATATCAACAAAGTATAAAGTCCAGCTGATGGAATCATCGTTTTAGAATAGAAGAAAAGAAGCAGAATAGCAGAAAGTGTCTGAAAGTGAAATTCCATTATTAGAATCATTTACATTTACAATAATGGATATTATGATACAATGAGGTAATAAAATTCAGGTAAGAGTCCGAACTATGAAACCCAAGGATGACACAATATTAGCTAATAAGTTGGTCCTTTTCACTGGTTTTCACTAGTCAATAAACGTCATAGTCTGTGCAATAAAAGCATGTAAATTCAGGAGCACTAAGCCGACCTAATCCTCTTATACACCTGCTATTTTCTGCCCTTTTGCGGTGGCACGAGTTTCAAACAGTCTTTGCAGGTCAATACCTTCTGCAACAATCCTAACTCGGAGACTAATCCCCCTAGAAAAGGTCTCTATAAAATCATAAATATTTTCCAAGTTAGTTACATACATTCGGGCTTTTGAGGAAGTGAACCCCCCCCCCAACCCCCCCAACATCTGTTACAATAAATGTTATCTATTTTTTTTAGAAAATTTTAACTCGAAGAATTGCAGGGTGAGTTTTTTGCAGCAGACATATTAATTTACCGACTATATGCATAACTGTATACATATGCGCTTGAAAGCGATTGTAAGTGCTTGAGTACGCAGCGACAACAATTATAGTGCCTCTTTTTATTCACAATGGCAAACCGAGAGCAGATGCGAGCATTTGCATGGGACGAAACTTTGTGGTGCATTAATTACTGTCTGCGTTTAAAAAATTATACCGACAGTGTAACCTTGATTTATTTGTTAATTAACTTTTCGTAAAATGGCTCATGATGTGTAAATAAAATATAGAATAGTATTATTATTGAATATATGGTTTAGGAACTGTCTATTCTTATAGGGAATATTATTATTAGTAAGAATAGTCAGTCCCTTTATTTTATTATTAATCTTCTCTTTAAGAAACGATAATATTAGATGTGAGAATTAAGACCTGCAGCATTTCAGAATAAAGAAAAAAATTAATGCGCGTCAGTTCATGTCAGCCCATGTGCTGATATAAAAACGTTCTCCCAGCGTTTGTAAGTGCAAGAGATCTTCAACTTCAACTCATCTCATCCGGGTAGGATTTTCACGTCAAACTCATGAGACCCATTCATATCACGGTCCATGTGCGGGATCACGTAAATTAACGGAAATTTAAAATTCCAGAATTTTATTTACGAAATAAAATAATAATACCGAGTAATTAGTAATTACAAAAGAAAAATGAAAATTGCATTCAAAATAATTAATAATTACACTCGAAAATTGTAATTAGAGTATGTCATAATTAATTACAGTATAATTACAATTTTCTTGTGTAATTATTAAATATTTTAAATGTATAATTTCCATTTTTGTTTTGCAATTATTAATTATTCCAAGGATAATTATTAAAATTTCTTTAACGTAATTAGTAATTGTAGCAAAATATTTTCATCAATATTGTCAATAATATTTACGTTCACGTATAGGAAAACTTCATTCACTGAAACTATAAATGATTCTTACAACTCTATGATTACTTGTAATCAAGTACAATTAATTAATGAAAAATAACACAACCATCTAAAAGATAAGTCACGATTTGAAGCTGATACTTTCAATTATTAAGAATATAAAAAAGAAGTTATTTTTGAACACGTTCTGGCCAAGTCGCCATTACTTTTTTAAACTTCGGCCAATCGGCATCTACTGTGAAGAGTACGGACCAATCATATCGTTAGAGCAAAACTGCCGCGAACAGACTCAAAATTCAAACTTTAATAAGAATAAAATTTCAATTAATTAATAAAAAGTTATCATTTCATCTTGGACTATGTATAAATACGTTGATTAAAGAATCAAAATATGATTTTTTCGTATAAAATCCTCCAGTATTTTTTAAAGGGCCAAAGGGGTTTTTTTTAAATACTAAAAAAATGGATAATTAAGAAAAGCAGTCACCTCTGAACGCGTTCCGTACAAAAGTCATGCTCATATTCACGTGAGCGGGCTATGATTCCTTGCTCGCAGCCTCGCGCCTCCAGCGGCCAAACCAACTTCCTTCTCGTAGCTGGCAGCGTTGAGCGGATATCCTAGGGCATATCTGAATATCGTTCGTCGTGAGCCACGACGACGGCGCCGTTCTCACGGCAGCCCTTGTCTGTTGAACTTCAACAACAAAAGTCGAGCGCGTGGTGGTACCGCGTCGACGCTTCGCGATCTCGAAAGCGCCTCCTCGCGCGTTTTCTCGTCGCGCGACACAACGGAAAACTTGTCAGCACCGGCACCAAACCCGAACATTAAGCACGAATTCGGCTAACGAACATTAAGCACAACTCCTTTCAAGGTGCACTTAAAATCCACAACTTAATTATCAATACTCTTCCACAATTGACTTTGGTACATCAAAAAACCTCAGCTTCCAAATCGAGGATCTTCTCAGTCTTCTAAATACATAAGATTGAAAATTAGTGCTTGCCACTTGGAAGGAAACTGAGGCGCTGTGTGCGGCTTTAGAATAGTGGATGTACGTGGAGGGAAGAGAAATGATTCACTATCAGCGACGGCGGGCGTCCATCAGCGATGGGAAAAGGACGTGCTCTCTTTGTTTTTTGTTCCACTTTGATTTCTTGTGAGAAAGACAGGGAGAGAAAAGGAAAGCTAGGGAGAGCCAAGGTAAAACTTAAGGAGATGATGAGACTGGACGAGACAAGAGAGAGACAAGAGTAAACTGTGAGAGACGTCGCACAATGACAATGAACCCGCACTAATTCCAGAACGCACTCGGCACAACTCCCAGAAACTAAACTGTGTGTCTGGATAGTCACCCGGCTTAAAAAATTCTGTGATAATGGTCACAGATCCAATTAACAAATATCCTCAGTCCACTGCACTCGCGTGTCCACTTTATAAACTTGGTAACTTCGTTAGCTTCTTTTTCTTGTTATGGAGTGTCTGAGGGAGGAAATTGTGGGATATTGGGATTCAGGGTGAATTAGAATATACAATATAAAAAAGGAAGAGAGAAGAATAAGGAACGAAGGGAAGAAAACCGGTGTTAGGGCATGGCAAGGCAGGCAGAAATGTCGGTGTTACTACCAACTAGAAGTAGCACCGGTACGTTTCTAACTAACACACACAGAGACGGATTGGGACTGCTGGGTTTACTATAGGATGGGATGGATGGCGATGGCGGCGAGAGCAGCAGCCACCGCCCCCATGCTTCTCTCTCTCTTCACCTCCCCCGCAATCACCCCCACCATTCTGGATTGTCATCCCCTTCTTTGCTGAGCCACCTCCACCACGGATTGGGAATCCCTTCCTCTGATACTTTTGAGAGTACAACGGGGTTCTCCTCTTTTTTACAGTGGCGTAGCAGAAATATTGTATACTTATCCGATTGCTATTCATCGGCTTTCATTTTTTCAGGTACCTCACCTGAAAACCAAAAGAGAAAATGTTTTAACCAGCAAATAATCGTTCCTTATCGTTTTCTTCACGTTTATCTGCTACGAACAATAATTTTTAATTGTGAACGAAAATTTTTATGAGGAAGGCAAAAGATTATATTACATAGTTATAATTAATTATTATTAGTGAAAGACTGGGTATGGAGAGTAGCCCGACTGATCTGCATTAATCAATTTGTAACTGTAATTATGCATACAGAGCGAAAAAATATTTAATTCAAATATTTTAAAAATAAAATGAAAATATTCAATTTTGAAGTCAGATTTTTAATTCCTCATTTTACGCAAAAAGTATCAAAATCAAATATTTTTTCGCTCTGTATGCAGTTTTATATTTGATAAAAGATTAGTGCTACAGAGCGAAAAAATATTTATCTACAATTTTCGTTCAGTAAAATGGAGAATAGAATTTTGAGCTTAACACTTGAATCAAACGCCCTTAAAAAAAATTAGCCTACCAGCCAAGCTAGCCTTAGATCAAAAAATTTTCTAGGTAGGTGATAGTAGGGCACTAAAGGTATAATCTTTAAAGAAAAGTCATTGCCTATAGGTAAGCTATTTTTTTATGCAAAAAATTCTTAGGTGGTTACCACGGGTGCTGAGGGGCTCTGAACAGTTGTGATCCAAATATCCACGATTTAGTTTCCCTAACTCTCTTCCAGTCACCCCTTGTCGAAAAAATATAGGCTACGCCGTTGCTTTGGTGTGTAGCAGAAGTACACATGCAGCTCAGCATCCCTCCTATGGTTCCCCACCTTATCATGAAGCCTCACGGTTTACGATTCACGAGTTCACCCCCACTTTTGGTCAGTAGATGCCACGTATATCGTCATCTCGACCCCTACCTGCGCGTCTCGACGAGTTCGCAGCGATCGAGGCCAGGAACGTATCGATGGAGAGTCGGGATTACGGTTCCTTATCTTTGATACTCAGGGAGGATAAGGTCTTCGGTCTTCCCTGCAATGGAGAATAAACAACTTTATGTTAGCAATTGAATGTAAAGGCGTGATACAATCGCGGGGCAGTGATTCTTTAAAAAGAGAAATGGTAGGGGGTGTTTAGAGATACAGAAATAATAACTTTGATGATTGAAATTTTTAGAATGGAATCCGAGAATAGACTGCTTATTACTACTTTGAGTCAGTTAAATATCACTATTGCAATTAATGAACATTTTTTACAGTTTTTTACAATACTCCAAGTCTTGAAACCATTATGGGATTTTTTTTTTAAAGTTTAAGATAATTCAAGGACTTTCAAGATACTTTATGGGATTTCAAAGAAACTTTGTGAGACACATTTTACTTGTTTTAATTTGAAATTTGTAAACACATCATACTTGATATAAATGGATCGTTCGCGTCAACGTAAAAAATAGAGAATATAGAGCTTTTCCTTTGAAACAATGGGTGACAGGTGTCATCTGTGATATTTGAAAATAGAAGTGGCATTCTATACATATATCTTCGGCTCGTACGTTAAATATTTCATTACATACATTCGTTTGATCTAATGATTAAAAAAAAGTAGTTAGGAACACGAGGTACGACTTGGCTCATACATTTTAATCTTTCTTGTTCCGCTTCACCCACATTCTACTTTATTACGATCTTACTCTGCCTCTACCTCTGTTTTAGCACCTCTCTCACACTGTTCAACCTCTCACTCAATCTATTTCCGTTTCATTTTCCTTATTCTCTGGAATCTATTCATATCTCGTTTTTTACCTCAATTTTCCTCTTAGTCTGTAATTTATTCTCTTCTACTAAAAATTCGCCCTACATCATCCTCAACCTTCTTCGTTTTTTCTACTCACAATTTACAATCGATTAATAATAAAAACAATAATTGTTTTCATTTCTGATTAATAAAAAGAAATTGTTGCAATTTTGTAAGTATATATTTGAGATTTATATAAGTCAATCAACTGCGAGAGACAGAGAGCCTATTCTGAGAATTTTTAGCAGACAAGAATTCAAGATTTTGAAAGCTTGTCAGTTCATGTGCTAGTTTCCAAAACTAATCTCTCGACCGAGGAGGTTCGCCGGAAACTTTGATATCGCCTTCTCCCTTGATTAAGTGATATCTCCGTTCGGAGAGAGGAATGGTTCTAACCATCAAGGAAGATAGTCAACATTTGTCACTCAACTGTAACTATGAGGGATTCACTTCAACTTGGAACAGTTTCGAAACTTTCCCCAGCTCTGTAACAAAACAAACTTGACCATACTTCAATATTTAAAATAGTTCAGGATTTCAGATACCTTAAAAGAGCCTAGAAAATTGTATATATTTTCCACCCTTAAAAATGAATCACAAATTCATTAAAACAATTGAAAGAATAAAAAAAAGCATCGCAATGGACGGAAAATGGGGATTATTTTGGGGAGTACTTTCGACAATGAATTCATTTAAACTGACAAACTTGATGAGGGCATAATCAACTTGCGTCTCCATTCGTACTTTCAGAAGGAGCCTTAAATGAAGAATTATGATGCTGTTGTTGACTAACGAGATGTCGTAAAACCTGAAACACTGAAGAGCCTTCATTTAACTTTATATTATACTTAAAAAGCAAATTGTCATATAGTTGGGAATAATTTCAGGTTTTATAGACTGCATGAAGCTTTTCTTTAGTCTTAAATTACACTTATTTAAATACCCTAGAGCCACTTTATAAATTGTTTTACTCGACTACTTTTTTTTACTCGATCTACTGAATACAGTATTCTTAATCAATACCTACTTGAATCTTGCAACAAAAATGCGAAAACAATTTTACAAAAAAAAACAATTGCAATAAATTCTAATAGAGTAATATAATATCTGTGAAACTTTCCACTCATTCTATTCTTTCTTTAATGACAAAATACGGTATATGTGTATTATATGCGCAGAGAACGGCGATAGCGAGGAAACAAAGTCGTATCGCCATCGAGAAGATTATTAATTTACGTGCCCTACATCTACAAAGAAGATAGCTATGACCAATACTTTGGGCAAGTAATTTCCAGTATATCCCACGCTTCAAAAACTATTTATCTGAAAACTACAGTTTCGAGAGGAGATCGAACAAGAAACTCAGAAGCTTTGAGAACTGATTAAAAATTTTTTCTGTGCTCTCTTCTATAAATCAACTTCTATGTTCCTTAGATTAATCTGAAAGTTAAGGGTTATCAGTTTTCAAATCTTTTCTGTTCCCAAAAAAATCACATTCCGAATAAAAGCCCATGAAGTATCTTGAAAGCTCATGAAAATATTTCATTGTATCTCAACATTTCAACACATATTAAAACATCCTCAGGAATTCCAGTGAATACGTACGAAAGCCCTAACTCTCCCCAATCAATTATTGTGAAAATCGAGAAGTCCGCATCAAAGTAATTGTTTTCCTCGTTGCTCTCACAGAAAGAGAAGGATCATAGTATTATGGTGAAAGGGGAGACAGGGGGTGGTTAAATAGAAGGTGGGGGTTACAGAAGAAACAAGTAGAAGGGGGGAGGGGTAACGGCGTCCGATACTATTATTAGTATGCAGCTGCCTGTGAATTACTGAATGAACCAAGTACCGTCTCTGAACAATGCGAAACGAGTGTAACGCTCTAAACGAGAGGCAACAGACAACGTTCATTAGACACGACCGTAACTCAGGGCCAAGATTCTCACGATTCAGCGGTTCACCGAATTGTCGATATAAATCTCTAATAAGCGCTATATTCCATTCCAGAGATCAATCGCTATATTATGTACCTCATTATGTCTTGCGAGGGAATTGTTCGAATTTTGGGACTCTGATTACTTCAGATGAGAGTTTTGAGAAGGATACGAGGGGCTTGATCGGTTTTGAAATGTTTGGCGAGTAATTAGTGACGATAGATGAGTTAATTAATGTTAAAGACTTAGAGTGAACAAATTACTAAATATAAAAAAATGACCTTTTCTGAGTTGATATTCCAGATTGTTTATTTCAGAACCACAACCTATGTTTGATTAGGGCGACTAACCGCATCCAAGCATCCCTTAAATTTTAAGTGGACACAAAGTAATCAAACCCTGGAAATCGATCTTGTGCACATAGGTTCAGTAGAAACGGTCCCGGAAGATAAACAGTTTACCTTGTTTATACGTTCTCTTATTTGTAATGTCGCAGATTTTGTTTATCAAACGTACAATCATTAATTAAAGAAAGTCATTCATAATAGGACATGAAAACATAAAGAGAATCTAATAAATTAGTTTTAGAACCGCCCATTTTTCTCACACCACCGGGTCAGTTCCGCCCACTTCACTCCCACCAAGAGCGAAGTTCCGCTCTTTCACCCCCTCTACAGTAATCCAAATTCCACCTCGTTATACATTACCTATCAGTTCATAACGGCTCAATTTACCTCAATCTTCAGGTGCTTTGAACAATAAATATCCGCCTACTGTTCTCCCACCTTTTGACACACCACGCCCCTTTATCACATCACGCCCACTTTCGACGAAACCACGCCCCCTGTTTAAAAAATTCCTCCCACTATCTTCTAAGCTACTTTCTTTTTTCAAAGATCGTCAGAAGTGCAAGTAGATAATAGAATAGACTCAAGAAAGTCCCTCAGATTGATTTTCAGCTTGCACCAACGAAATTGAGACGACCCTTGGAAGGTAACTTAAGAAGAGTAAATAGTTGATACACCCCTGGTTGATCTCCGTCAAGTCAGGTCGAATACAGGGATCCACGAGGACCACGAGCTGAGGCGAAGGTGTACGAAGGTGCCCGAACAGTCGGGAAGTCGTTGAGATAGTGGTGGCCCCTACCTCCTCCGCGTGCTCACCCCCGCCTGCAGCTGGAGGGGAAACCCTATCCAGTGGACTGTATATACTCCCTTTTTGTTGCCGCCCATTAGGCGCCGCCACGGCGTGATTCGTAACTGTGTTTCTTTATCTCGGGCACGACGTACCGGTGTCGTGTCTCACAACGGAATCCTGAGACACGACGCTCGCGATTTCTCTCTTCTCATCGGTACAAGCACAATAGAGAAAAGTGAATCATCCGACGTAGCTATGACGTGTTTATGTATGTACATGCAATGATAATGATAATGGCCGTGATATACGACAGTTTCTTCGACTCTGTCTTTTCTTTTTCAAAATAATGCACATATGTCCACTCGATCGGATTTACTGATCCAAGAGATTGCTGTAAAAGAAAATAAGAAAGGCTGAGCAACATATTAATTAAAATTATGTTCATATTTTTATAAATGATAAATATTTAATAATTAATTGATCTAATTATTTAAATTAAATTCCTAATTCGGCAAATTTTAAGTGAATCTAAGAATTTCAACAATTTTTTAATTCGGTACATATTAAATATTTAATTTTTTAATTTTATTTTTGCGCGCTTTTGGAAACGTGCCAATGCTAATAATCGATTAGGTACTGGGTTAATACTAGATCAGCAGCGGGCCAGATTTATGATTTCCAGTGAGGGATATAAATCAAAACTAAGGTCTCTGACGAACATTTAAAAACCTCTCTATCTAAATTTATCTTTGTTATATTCAGTCGAAATTCCTAATTCTTAAAAATAATTTAGGTAATACTATTTTCGGGAAAAAAGTTTAATATAAATACTTTTATTTTAATCCATTTACTGCATACTACTCTCCATAGTTGAACAGTAAATGATTTTGATTCCTGGTGGGATCAAATTGAAACGCGTATGAAAATTATAGACGCTGGGACTCAATTTGATCCTATCTCTTATGAAAATGATACTCCACGTTACATTGTGTAATTAGTCTTCATTTGTTGTTTTAAAAGCATTCCTCAAAAATTATATTTTATCGTTTTTCTACCCGGAGAAATATTCCCACGAAAATAATCATTTTTGTATAATTTTTCATCAAATAAAAAAAAACAAGAGATATTTCTAATTAGAAAATAATTATTTGTAATTTCAGTTATTTAGATTTCAATTTTCTTCAGTTTTTAATTAATTCACTTCAAGGTTTTATTTATATTTTTATGATCAGATCCCTATTTTTCTTTATTCGCATTGATCGCTTGGAATCAATCAATATAGACTCATCATTGATTGGGTCGACAATCGGATTCTATTGGCGAGAAAGAGCGACTTGGCATTTCATGGTTATACAAGATATAAATTGAGATACGGTCGATCGCCCTGACTGCTGCTCTCAGCCATCATTGAGATGTTTTTAGTCTTATTCTTTTACTCTTATTTTACTTCAGGAGCATTAATGCGTAATATATTAACTCGTATGTACAGTAATCAAAATAAAATATTTTTAACATTTTAATAATTTATTATTAGTTATATTTGTATCATCAGTCGCGCACGATTAGTATCTTGTTTTTAAGGGCGTTGGAGCCAAGTATCAAAACAAAATATTTTTTCGCTTTGTACGCAGTCAAACTGAAACTATATAATAAACAGTAAATCTTGATATCACTAACTGTACAGAGAGCTATTTGTGAAATTGAAATTGACAGTACGAACATTTGCTGACTTTTCTTCTACCTCCAGGGCAAAAAATGGATCGGTATGATGAGTGACTTTCTGACGAGTTTATCGACTCGAAAGACGTCAATAAGCATAAGCAAAACACGAAATATCTTATTACCGTACAGATAGTAATAAAAACAGTTGCCATAAACGCGTCGAGGCAATTCCGTGATCTAGGAGCATGAGGCTAAAGGTCAAAGACGATATTTCTTATAGGTGGGCTCTTATATCTCGAATCATTCAATTTATTATCGAGAAACTCGAGCTTTACTTCTTCTCGCACTATTTTTAAGTTTTACGTAATTTTATTAAGTAAAGTTAAGTAATTTAACGTTAAACAGTTAAAAATATTAAATTTCCAACGTTTTCATTTTAAAATTGTACTTTTACTTTGTTCTTGGCGAGAATCTGGAGCTAAAACTAGACTGATGCTATAAAAAATTTAAAATAAGCCATAAAACGTCTCGAAACGTGTCGCCAAATAAATTCGAATTTGGTATTACGTCATTCGACAACGTGAGTTTCCCATTACGTCATTTTCAATATTTTCAGGGTCACCTTTCTTTAATAAAATGGGAGCAAAGTTCGCGATGCTATAATAGCATTGCAATAAAATATATATCTATAAATCTGTATATTTGCGATGACTTTGACTTCTCCACATATAATGAAAGTGATTTTCGTGCTGCTCGATAACTGAAACCGAAACTAAATCCTAAACCCCCCAAATGGTGGAGAGCTAGCTTGGTACAAAAGTTTGAATGTGCTCAAGGCTGCAGAGCAAATATTTGCCACGTGAGAGTCATATACCTTCGACGCCCAATTATACCGTTTGCCCTTTTCAGTAAAAGTGCCACACGGCTCCTATGCACAAAACTGTCATTCACAGGCATGAATCCCAACGAAAATGGACCTGCCTTCCAAATTTAAATGCCTTTTATGACCCCAGAAAAAAACATGATAAAAAATTACTACTTTTTCATATTTACTCCGAGTCAGTAATTTTTTTTATAAGAAAAGAATAAGTCTGGAATGCCTATAAATTATGAATTGGTAATGCCAAAGGTTCAAATGCAAAAGGACAGAACCAGATGCAGAATATATTTAAGTTTTGGGGAAAATCCGGAATAAAATTTTCTAAGGTTTACAGAATTCGGGATTACCCTCTTTGAAGAGCAGAGTAGGATATATTTAAAAATTTCCTAGTTTTTGGGAGCAATTCTAATCTACTGAGATGGAATAAATCACTTGGTATTATCTGTAAAGACTTGTCATACAAAAGACTCGTTCCTGCTTTTATCTAAATTTGTTCATTATCTCCATGTACTGCTTTAATTTTTCTTTATTTGTATTTGTACTTTACTACCGTAAAGAAAGAACTATGCATCATTTGTAGGTGAATTTGTAGATAAGACTGCCTGTGAAAATAAGATTATCTGGGCGGCCGGACCTCAACGAGATGTTTGGGCTTCTGCTTATGCTGAGATATCGGCTTTTCCACAAAATCATAGTCATCATTTAAGCTATAATGCAACCAATTCAAATACTTATTAAACCACTACTAAGAAGGCTAAGTTTACCGACACATTAAATTGAAAATAAGGAATTGAAATGTCTCGATTTTTTCTCAATCAAACTGTTTCCTTTTTTTTTTTCTCTTGTATTAAATTTTCTAAAAAGGTTTGACTTGATGTTAGTTTATCACCCCAAACGTTCCTCTCACTGTATATCTTTCTTTCACTCATCTGCTCCCCTTGCTTCTCACATTTCAGCTATGCAGCGGCAAAAGCTGGAGTAATCGAGCGAGTGTTTATCGCATGTGTGGCAAGGTGAGGAGGCCTTGGACCTCCCGCTGTTTTTATCAATCATCAGGAGATTTAACTTCTTTTACATTTTTTTTCAAACAAAAATTAAGTCACACAAAAGCCTAATTAAAAAACTGCGAACCAGTACACTCATTTGAGATTTATATTCAAAAATGTTACTATGTAATCTTATCAATTTAAAATGTTTCGAAATTCATGTGAAAATGTTTTTCGATTGGCTCGACTTCAAATGATTTCAATAGAACCTATTGATAAACTCTAACTTCAAGATTTCGAGTGAAATAGTTCAGCGACGGTCTCATGGGAACGTGTGAATAACGAAACGAGCTACAAAACGATTTGTCAGAAGATATGGCTAGGTAGCACGAAAACTTAGCCGGATCCGTAAAACCGAAAGTCGGGGGACAAAAACCTGACCTCTCGAACAACTGTGCACCATGTGTGCGCCACTTGCGCACTTCATGTCTGTCTCTCTCGCTCTCCTTCTCTTCTGATACTTCTCTCTCTCATCTGCTCTCTCTTTATCTGATTTTCTCAGTTTCTATCTCCACCCACCCATTTTATCTTCAGATTCTACAGTCTACCGTTCTCTTACTCCTCTACCCCCACATCTTCCTACATCCAAAACCATAACTAGGTCCTCAGCAACCATACCACCACCTATGAAAGATCAGACTCCGGCCTAAAAATCCACCGGCGTCCCTCGAATCCGAGTCTTTTTTTAGCTTCTGGCTATCGAGGTGAGACACGCAGGATATGGTAAGAAGACTACGGAATTCAAGAGAGAGATTAAAAACTTGAAGCTGTTCCGAAACGAGATTCAATTCAATATTTAGTCTCCAAATATATCATTCTTTGATTAAAAATAGTTTCTTTTTCCACTCATTTTTTACGTAAGTCGATAAAGTTTAAAAAGGCTTTAGAATAACTAACTACGAAAGCGAACACTACGAAAATAACAAAACAAAATCCCAGAAGTTTCCATCCCTGTATCTTTCTCCCTCAGAATTTCCCGAAAAACAAAACGCGTTTCCTCAACGACTTTTATCCTTTTTCCGAAGGACTCAATGTCGCCGACGTTTTATTTGTTCAAACTCCAGAAGACGGTTTCATGTTGACCCGTGGCTAAAAGAGAGTTTGGAGCCAATTGTAGGTTGTAGGACGAGATGAGAGATTTTGTTCAACGAGGTTCTCATGGGGATGCCCAACTCACTACCTATTTGGTCTATACACATATAGGTAGAAGTATCGTTCCATGTGTGTTTCGAGGCGTGCGTGTACATATAAGATTTGTATTTGGTTCCAGGCGAGGGTGTTTGTGAGCGAGGCAATAAAATCTGGCCCGCATGCAGGGTCGAAATCGAAGGTGCACGTAGGCAACCCTCGGGTTGTTGCCCATATGGCGACCATAGCCTCGGGACCATAGGTAAGCACACACTTTGCTCTTGCTATGCTCAGTACACTCCTGTCGAGTACGCCTCCCCCCTTCCTTTTTCATCATGTACCCCCTCGCCCTCTTCTCAAATTCGGACTGTGTTTTTCGACCCCCTGGGCGACACTCACCCCCAGACTCTCTTTCAATCTATCCACCCTATAGGTTTAAGAAGAACCTTTTGTACCTGGACGACTTGTTACAATTCCGGAGTTTGATTCTGAAAAAATATGGTTGTTTATTGAAAATAGAAAGACCAAGTTCATTTAAAGATTCTAAAATCTAAGTCTAAGGCTTCATCTAAGGCTAAGTCGAACAATTTCTACACGACTGTTGGAATATGGTGTGAGTTGAACTAGAAATCCAGATTAAATTTAATCTAGAAACTAGAGAACTCGCTAGAGAAGAAGGAGGCGAATCGAAATTAGAAATTAGGTGTAATGGTGATTGGAAAGTTGTACTCTAGTAAATTGGAAAGGTTAATTCTACGCCTTTGCAATTCGTAATTTCGTTCTTGGTGAGTAGTTGGATACAGGGTACCTTCCTGCGGGACGAACCCCCTCGAGCTACCCCCAGCCTCGTCACCCCGTCACATTCATCTCACCATGTTGCACGTATATGCACATTCGCATTTACCGATTTGAGCCAGGCAGAGGGGTAAGGTAGAAAAGCTATGTTCTTTCCGGCTGCGTGCGTTTCTATTCAAGTTATTGCATTACTGGCTTAGCTTTGCTCCCCCAAACGATTGGACCACCCCTGCCTATTCTTATATATACCCATCCAATATCCATCGCAGCATTTTGCAGTGCACACCTTCCCAAAACGTCTAACCGCCCGATCCCTTTAAATCTCGCGTCATTATATTGGGTTAAAGACCCACCAGTATGCCTTTGCCTACCAACCTGATTCCTAAAGACCTGCTTTTCAATTAGGAGAGAGAAGAATAGAGAGTATTATCGCATTTGTGCTTTTCAAGTACAAGTGCTAATTATTCTCTGTTTTACTAAAGAGGAGGTTTAGGCAAGAAGTCTTTGTCTTATAAACCCAGATCTCTAATGGTCTCTGCGGAGTTAAAGAAAGGAATTTAACTGTCAGTGATTTTCTTCATCCAATATTTAGCAATCGTCATATCGAAATACTATTAGAAAAAAAGAAATATTAGATGTTAAATTCTTTATAAAAATATGTGTTACGTGAAAATGTACACCGTGCAACTTTTACGGAAGCGCCATGTGTGCTACGTTGATCCCCTGGGATTTTTCGTGCAGTAGTGAGTCGAGAAGCAATCAATAAATCTGTATAGTAGACCTTTTAAACCTTTAAATTTACTCTTTCTATTTTTCGAAACACATGTTCCTTCTGACTATAAAAAAAAATATTAGCTTTCGGTCAATTTGGATTGACACCTTAGAAAAGGGATCATTTATCAATTTTTCATACAATTGATAGGTATTGGATGAACCTCTGACAATTTTTGTCATATTAAGGACGTTGGACGTAAGTGTTAAACTCACAATTCTATTCTCCATTTTACTCAACGAAAATTATAAATAAATATTTTTATTTTATTTTAAAAATATTTGAATTAGATATTTTCTTGTTCTATGCGTATAATTCTAGTTAAAAATTGATTAATTATAGAAAGGGAAAAAATTCCAATTTTAATATTTGTTAAGTAAAATGAAGAAATCAAATTTTTACATTAGAACTTGTCTCCAACACCCTTAAGGGCATATGAAATTAATTTAGGAGCAAATTTAGTTTCCCCAACTTTACATTTGCAATAATAAATATTATCCGTTAAAAGTAGACCATTTACCTTTGCTTGTAGGAAATGCTTTATCCAGGTCGTAAGATTGCATATACCTAAACAGGAAGTTTTTGATCACGGCATGCAAAATACCTTTGTACATCACCAGGAGAAGTGAAACGCATAAATAAGTCAACGGTTCGTTATCTGGAACGTCTCGACCACGTCGTCGAGCTTCGAGGTAGACTCGCGATAAATCGTGCCTGTTGATTGAAACCAGAAGAAGAAGAAGGTTCCTGGAAATTCGAAAGAGATCTTGTAACTATACGAATATATGAGTTTCATTTAAATTTAGACACCTTAAAGTAACTTATCAAATTAAAATATGCGAACAAAATAAAGGAAGGAGCTCTCTAAATCTGAATTAGCTAAAATTCGTATATTTTGCGTTTTCTAGTTATTGTTATAAGCTTTCCCGATGATCTCATCTGGGAATGAAAATTCACTAGTTAAAGTTCTTTTTAGTCAAAATCGTCATTAATATTAATAATAACCGCCTTTCACAGATATTCCCAGAGGGGATCTTCATGTGTCGTACGTGTTTCCAAATCATGAAGAGTTATCATTGTTATTAATGTGACAGGCTGTACAAATGTGCATACACGTGCAAATGAGCCGGTGCGCGTGTCGGTGAAGGTAATAGGAGGTAAGGGTGGTGTGGGTAGAGATAGGTGGTTGATGCTCCCAGTCAAATACAGAGAAAAAGACAGGACGAGCGAATGAATGAATGGCTTCCAATCTGTTCCATCCCTTTGTTAGCGCGGCTCGTGCCGCGTGTGCAAATCTTCCCCCTGAGCCACCCCTGCACACGCCTCACACCTGAGCACAATGGGGACCCGATTTCACCCTCATGTCTCGCCCTTACTTATACCTCCCCCTTCCTTTCCCCTTGTTTAAATACTCTCGGGTAAATGTATGCTGATACTTCATACATATGTACTTTTATCCACCTTCTCACACATGTAGGAAATCCACTCTCTTCCTTTCTCTAATTTCCTCTCTCTCTTACTTTTTTCATTCCATTCCTTCTAGTCGGAAAGAGAATCTGTGTACATTGTTCGGAAGAGAAGTGAGGAGATCGATGTGTTGCTGAAATAGCAATCGAGTGCGTGAAAAATGAAGCTGGGGAGCTTTCGTGGTAGAGAGCAATTTTCACAGGTGACTCTTGGGGATTAGAAGCTTTATTTCAGCGATTGTTAGCTTTTAATGTCTGGAAACGAAATAACGAATTAATTACTGGTTTTAGAATTTCTCATAATTGATTATCAGTGTGGAAAATAATATCTCAAATAGAAAACGATGGACTTTTTTTTAGAATTCAGCGTGAATGGAAAACCCAATATTTTCACACGTGACTTTAACGATGGATTTTGTAGTATAAACAACAAGACAAGCCTCATTCAACGAGGCTTTTAATCGAAGCAAAGTCCGCGCCGCTCGAATATATATATATATATATATATATATATATATATATGAGAATAAACATTAGTGCGTTGGTTAAACGTGTACGACGTGATTAAAGTACAGCCTTCTCCTTCTTGTAGTTGATGACCAGGCTCTTCTCACGAGGAATGTATGACGGTCGCACTTTGATATCGGTGCTGATTGACCCCACAGACAATTTGAAAGATTGCTCTAGAGTAGCGTGAGCAGATCTGTCTTGTATCAGCACATCGCTCATACACAGCAGCCTTCTATTGCGAACAATATTAACTGTAAACAGCTCCAGTCTAACTCGTGTGTCGCAATCATAGAAGTTAGAAGCTCACACTTCAGACTTGAAAGACTGATCATATTTTGAAAATCGACCTTTATACATTTTTTAACCGAATTAAAATCAAATGACCAAGAGAATTATTGAAAAACCTGGACTTTTTCCCAAGCCAAACATATTCTAACACTCTAAATTCCAAGGTGGCAAATTTTTATCCAAAATTGGATGAAAGTGTTGAATAATGGAAAAATAATTGAAAAATTACCACGGTGTAACACTTTGATCCACTTTTGGTTCAAAAAATTGATTTAGTGTAAACATATGTTATTATGAGTGAAGTTTCTGTAAATGAATCATATAATTGATATCAATTAAAAGCTGTTTTAAAAAGTGATAAAGAAAATTCTACGAAGTAACCACAAAACTTAATACCTTCGACCTCTCACAAAGTTATATCAATTTATCGCATCACCATTTCGAGGTAAAATGTCTAGACTGGGTCTAACAATTGGTTAGATTGTGTCGGCTTGAAGTCAAAAAGAAGTCTGAATTACCTGTCATGAGTCACGATAAAGCGATACCTAACTATAAACTACCTACATGGGGGCTTCGTAACCATTGAACTTATTAAAGGTTGTAAAGCTTATTAACGTCGAAGGACACCTTAAAGGCAATAGGTGAACACGAGAGGGAATCTTAACGATCATGCGGGCACCACCGTGAGCGTTCGTTCAATTTAAGTGTAATTGTTTAATTGAGATCCTTACCGGAGGCGCTTCATACTAAATTGGTATCTGCAGTTCACATACCAACCAGTTTAAAATACTTTGTTTGTCGTAAATGAATATAATGCTGGCTTTAGAATTCACATAGTGAAAATAATTACATACTCTATTCAACTCCAAATATTTTCTCTTCCTTTTTTGAATAACATACCGTTCTATAATCTTTTCTGTACTTTTTGTAGAGAAATTAATTTAGATTACACCGATCAACACGAATTTTGGTTCTGAGTTTTAAATATAAAATTTTTATTTCTTTTAATACGTAACTAATAAAGGGAGAAATAGTTCTTTTGGTTAAAATTTGCTTTTGTAGAAACGTCCTGAAAACGATTTCAGGACATAAAGTTTAAAAGATGTTTATCGAACGTCCCAAATCAGGCCAAAAATCTTCCAATGTTCCAAATACAAAAAATACCAAAAAAAAATCTATCCTACCAGAATTCTTCCTTCAGGACTAAAATGGAATTTTTCTAATTCTAATCAATCAAAGAAATTCTCTGTAAAAAAAACGTTTATTCAAAAGCGTCATAAATATTGATTTTATTTCTTGTATAGAGAATAGCTTTCATTATTACGATGTAATCTAATATTTGAACCCATTCGCGAAAAAATATTTTTTTTTGAAGATGAACTATATTACAGTAAGGGTAGTGCAAATTCTACGCCACTGAATAGACTCGACTTGGATGACTCATATACAACCCCGCAGCCTCCCTATGCTTCCGTATCGCGCAGTCATGTACAATAGAGAATAGTAAACGTGGTAAAGGTAACTCGCAATGGCCACGGTCGAGCTACGGCAATGGGGTTTTCTCGGGCACCCCGAGAGCCCGCGGGCACGTGGCACCGACTTCACCCCACGCATACATCTCGTGGCTGGCAAACCAATTCCATCCCTCCTGCGGAGCGTCCATCTAACCCTTATAGTCGTTTCTTCCTATCCTAGCTGGAACTGCCGCCATGCCGTCCTCTTTTATTTACATATATATTCATCCCTTCATATTCGCGAAGCAAGAAAGAAGCGTATTATTCATTGCCTAGTTCTGATCTCGTATTTCATTCCTCCTCTCTAAAATTTAATCAGCCAAAGTTCACTGATTTTCGGTGACTCTCTTTTCAAGATTTCATTCACTTAAAATTCACTGATTCAAATTTAGAATATTGATTTCTTCATTTGATGAGTCTTTGGATATATTTTTATTATGCTAACTTCCATTATTCGTTTACGTTTATAGTTCAAGCAACAAATAATTGCTCACCCCTTGTTGTCTACATTAATTGGCCATGATCGTCATAATCCGCAACTGTAGATTCAAAGTGGATCAGCACCGAAAAATTTGCACGTAGAAAGTCGAATAAACCTATAACAGAAATATTTTGAATTAGATTTATTTAATGTTACTTCTACGCGTAATAATTAAGACAATAAAGACTTTATTTTTATAAAGTGCAAAAGTACCTGCGCATTTTATTTACGTAATCACTCAATTTCGAGAATTGTTTAAAGCACCTTTTGTCCTCAAGCTTATAAGTGAATAAAAGGCATTTCATTGATCGTTATTGCAGTCTTCAAGGAAAAACATTCATCTGGGATGTCGTAAAATGATAGAGATACCAGATGAATCAGTTCAAGTGAAACAGATTCTTTCGCGAGGTATTTAAAAAATTGTGATCAAACTTCCTATAAACCAAACTAATCTTAAGCCTTATTTTTTTATAAATTCTTATTACTTCATCGCACTTAACAAGACCAAACGCACTTGAAGTGAAAAAAACTTCCATTTATAACAATGATAAATTAAGAAAACCTGACCTGAAGGAGAAATTGGTCAAATCTTAGCATAATCTGAAATCTTCTATATGACATATTCTTCCATTTCTAGAGGTAATTCTTTAGAGAAACCTCGCCAATTCCTTCCAAGAATTACTTATCCGTAGAGAGTTCTATACAGATCCATAAATCACAAGTTTTTCTCGACTTGCTTCTCTAACTTTTTGCGAGTTCGTCTCGTGACTCGTCCTTGACTCGAAATCCTCCACGATCCACCCCCAGGACTCCATAAGCGGTCCCTCATCGAAAGAAGGGTGACTACGTCACTGTGCTCGGTCAATGCATCAATCCAGGCTGCATCTGTATGTATTTACGGTGGACCCCTATATGACATCATCCCCCTGTCGTACGCCTGGTTCGTTTCGCTGGGTGACTTCTGTCGCCTAACTCCAAGCACCCCTGCCCGGGCTGCCACCTCCCTTTACCTTTAATCTTTATCAATCCATCCAGCAGGCAGGCAAGCCGAATGCCCGACCAACTGAACCAACGGCGGACGGACGCCACCGCGCATTATTTACGCCCGATAGCGTCTCTCTCCTACGCTCAAGGCTTATGGCTCTTATACGTACATATATACTGAATTCATAGACTATAGTTATAGCTATCGTTTCCTTTGCTTCCTGACTTGTCTAGGTCTACTATACTCTCTACTATGACTGGTGACTAGTCTCCGCAGACTGTCTGGTCTCATTCGCGAGTCTCTAGTTTCGATCCGCTAGACCGCTGGCCCCATCAACGCCCACGCTCTCCGTGATACAATCAGAATCAGGGTGGAGGATGGGGATGGCGATCTGGCAATTACCAAACTTCTTCCTTGATACTACTGGGAGGCTGAAATATTGCTGGTTTTAGCTGCTCTTTGGTCTTTGGCTAATCATGGACAATGTCTTTCTATATGACGATTGGCAGGGCTGAAGAACTGTTTATCTAGGATTCTAGGCTTTGGATGATAGAATTCTATATCCTGCAATTGGGCTCATCCTTTGCTAGATAAATATTCATTTCAAGAAATCTATATACCTACGTGACAAAGAATCTGTTAGAAGAAAATCTGAATCATATTCAGTTTTCTATTTTAAAGATTAAAATGGAAAAACCAAAGTCTTAATTGTGTAAATATTCATGAATAGGGTAGATTGTTTTACTTTTAAATAGAGTGATTCACCTTGAGCTATTTTTCTGCTTATTATAGTAAGCCGACTACACGCGTTAAAATAAAATGCTGAGAACTGAGAGACTCGTAACCTGAAATGCAATGCTCGTCGTCTCTTATGGTTTTTTGTGCGTATCGACCTTTATACTCTCCTTACCGCTTCAACCACTTATACCCCCCCTACCCTCCCCACAGCTTCTCTGACGGCATAACGCGCTTATCAACACTAAAGCAATTAAAAGCCCAAGAGCCTCTAAAGTTAAATTCTTGGAGGATGTAAGTAACTTCTCAAGTAAACTTTTACAAAAACAAATACATATATACGTTTCTGTTTAAAAATAAAATATGTTAACATAAACCGATTTAATTTTCTGAAAATATTTCTTTAAGAAAAGATCCGACGTGGACGAAGAAACTTCGAACAAAAATTAATTCTATTTAAAATTATTTGTTATAATTTCTGCTTGTTTCTAGTAGAGAAAATGTAGTAATTCTTCAGTTATTATAGTGTATAGAATCAGAATAGCTGAAAACGTGTTGAAAGTAAAAGACAGAGGTGTGGGTGGAGCAAGATAAGAAACAAACTGACTACGCCACACCTACTATTTATCATTCGCCTGAATTTTACCTGCAGGTTGTGATTCGATCCACCTGTTAAGACCGAACTCTGGAACCTTTATTCAAACGCCCAATCCGCTTTTCAAAGGCCAACGCGCGTTCTTATACACCACCCAGATTTCTTCAATTCTTTAGGCTTTAGAATTTCAATCTTGGAGATTTCTTGAATTCCTGTAACATTTCAAGTGTTTTTGAGAAAATTTAGCCACTTCAAATTCATAAAAAATAATCTTACCTAAATCAGAAATATGTTTATTCATCAGTTGAGTTTTTAAAAATGGTATAATTGATAAGCAATAACTCATTTAATAATTGATAAAATATAATTACTTGACAACTAAAAAAAATTGTTTAGAAATAAAAACATTTGGATTTCCATGTCAAACCTAAGAATTTTGTTTAGAGTTCGAATTACTATAAAAAAAACCTTTAATGAATGATTATCATCTTAGTTTACATACATCGATTGTATGTTTAACTATTTAATCACTGTTAAGCAAACTCCTGTCCTATGTGAAAAATCATAAATTCAATATTTCTCAAATACAAAATTTTATATTCTTTGTCTTCTTTTTTATGAAGGTATAATATATCCAAATTTACAACAATTAACAAGCAAAACTTCAAAGACTTCAAACTAAATATATATGAAAAATAAAAATCTAAACAAAGAATATAGTATTCGTTCGAAATTCGGGAGTTACGGTATAGAAATAGTTATAATAAATGAAAAATTAATGTTCACCATCATTATGCAAATTGTAAGATTTGAAGGTTACCAACAAAAAATATTGTCAATGTTATAAAATGAAAATGGGAATGAAAATTATATAATATAAGAATCAATACCAGCTTAGAATTATATAATACTAAGTTATATTTTCTTACCTTTTGTCAAAAAGCAAGATGAAAAAAAATATACGTTAGAAAATTGGAACCATCCTATCGAGTTTTACAACTTTTACCAGATAAAAATTATCTTTGCGAACGTAAAATTTTGTCCTTATGTTATTACGAAATATAAATATTTCAACGTTAGTTAATTTTTTTGAACAGTCGAAATAATTATAAAATTATGACACTTTAGAGAATACAATCACATCTTTCTTTTCAGTAACCTGTTCGTTGTTCGTCCTTGTAATATGTCTTGATACTGTTCTTTGTTCTTTGTCTTTTTTATTGACGGTTATTTTTCCACTTCTCAGAATTGCCAATTTCCCGCCATAATTGCAATGTTGCCAAACTTGTAATGGAAAAAATCCAAAATTTTTTTTATGGTCTATTTTTAACTTTACCGACTAAGTTGGTAGTTAACAAAGGTTCGAATCTGAGTTGCGAAGGGGGCATGGAGCGGCCAATTACATGAGGAGTTTTGAAGCCTCTGATTGGCTTATGATAGGTAGATTTTAAAAGCTCGCACTCAAATCTCAGCCAATCGAAAGCCAAGAAACTTCCCACGGTAATATGGCCCCCTACACACAAGTTCCCCTAGCCCGACACTTTTAGACTGTCGCGCCAACTACAAAAATATTAGGTTGTGTACAAAAAGTTTGTATATTTGTTTACTGCAGAACGTTTACAATAAAAAATTATTGTAAGAAAATACGAAATTTTTCCAAACGCTCTTTATTTTCCCACATTCCATTCGAAAACTACATAATGTCCACTGAGTCCATAGACTCCACAGTCCATGAGTCCACACAGTGAAATAGAGAATATATACAAAGAATATTAATTGTTAAATTCTTTTATTATTTAAATAATTATTGCGTATAATCAAAAAAATCTGCTAATCAGAAAATAAGTACAACTATAAGTGTTAATACATATTACATAATTAAGAATACGATATAATAATAATAATACTTTATCCCACATTCGAAAGCGATCTAGGAAAAATATTGACATTTCTCTTAAAATAATTTTAAGTTAGAAACGACACTCACGACAAATAAGTCCTGCTTTCATATCCGAATCGTGTTATAATTTATTTAAGAAAAGCCGCACATCATCAACAGAATAATTATACAAATTTTCTCAAATAATTGAACGTATTCACATGGATCGTCCCAAAATAAAAATTCTTATTTAAAATATAACGTCAAGCTTGTTTTAGGTAGTTAAAAGAAACATTTAATGTATTTAATTTTGAATTAAGGAAATAAAATCTTATAGAAAAAGACGCTAAACATTCAAGTATGCGTTATCAACATTCTTAAAATCTTAAAGATATAGAAACTAAACGTTATCTTATCAGGTTGATTAAAACTGTTTAAACAATGAAGTGCGAATTGTTTGGCATAGGTGCCAAACGTGGCGTATGCATAATTCTTGGACTTCTTGGGGTAGTTCGTGATGTTGATGCAGTTCTGGGAGTTCCTGAAGTATTTACAGAGAGTATGTTCTTTCTCAAGGGTTTTGCTGGTGTACGAATAGGAGTTTTCATAACTCCTCTTTCACATGCATTTTCAAGCAATTGTTCTGACAGCATTGAACTTCGCAGTTCTTCTCTTTCCTCCAAGTGTTCTTGGAATTTGCCATAAGAAGAAATGCTGAGATTGACTTTACCGCCTTCCACCTTCGATTTCAGCTTTCTCCCCGATTTCGGCGTGTTTGTCTTG
This sequence comes from Synergus japonicus, assembly GCA_900474275.1. Lineage (NCBI taxonomy): Eukaryota > Metazoa > Arthropoda > Insecta > Hymenoptera > Cynipidae > Synergus > Synergus japonicus. The sequence continues at coordinate 32,844 of UCOH01000072.1, forward strand.
TTCATACTCAGCAACGCCTTTTTGGATATCTGAAAAACAGATTAGAGAATTGGTTATTTTCAATTCTTCACTGGGTAGATTCATAAAATTTAATTAACCTAATAAATAAAATATCTTACTCTTCCACTACGTCTGGCTTTGGAGCTAATGACTGCAGTTCGATTCTTTTCCGCGCTCACGTTGCGTCGTTTTGTCACAGTGCTGTTTGGGGACGAATCGTAAGGTAGTTTTCGCTTAGCTCCCGTAGTACCAGGTGTCCTGACTCTAATGCTCATTCCGATCGGTGTCCTTTTTGAAGTACTAAGAGGTGTCTTTTTAGCGGATCTGTCTTTTGCCTGCTTCTAAACAACCAAAGTTTCAAATAAATATTATATTCAAGGTAATATTCATGTACCATGAACACATAAAATATCAAATATTATAAAGTTAATTCAGCTTACATGGTAATACACAACATGATAAATTCTTTTAAAAACTGATGTTACCTACTCTAGCTATTTTCATATTTTCCTTTTCTTTTTCGTATTCTGCCTTGCTAAAATCTAAGAAGTCATTGACTGCCACACCATTGATAGTAAATATCTCTCCATTTTCAGCTTCAAATTCTTCTGTCGCTTGCAGCAGCTGCTCTTCTATCTTCGGCAATTTCTGAAACAAAGGATTAGAAATAAATAATTGATCTTCAAATTTCAAATATATTTTGAATATGTACCGACATTGGAAAAAACCACAAACCTTAGTAGTATTTTTTCTCTCCTTTTCTTCAGCCAATAACTGACCTCCACGGTTGTGAAAACGATCAGGATCGTTCGCTCTTTGATCAAGCTCTTTCATTTTTTCCCAAAGAGTTTCCCTCTCTTCGAGAAGATCGAAAATCTTTCTGTGATTTCATTTAAGTGTTAAGAAAATCAAAAGTGTATTCCTAATAAATTCCTTAAAATACAGAAGACTTACTTGTTCGTTTTGTGAAACTTTCGAAGTTTCTCCGCCTCTAATTCGTGGAGCGTAAGCAGATCTTCTGTGTAAGTTTGAGAGTAGAAAGGCATAAAGGATCTTTTCTGGGCTTCGCTATATTTGCACAAGTCCCAAAGTGCTTCTAGTTCGTTTCTGACTTTAGACACGTATTTTCCAATGTTCTCACTTCGTTTGTCCTTGCAACGTTTTATTTCTGCGCTTAGCTGTAATAAAAATGTATTATTTATTTGTTTCTTTGCTTAAATGTCTAATACTTTTAATACCCACAGCAGATATGGTCGTAACACTATGGCCCGAATGCTTGTGGAGAAATGATTCACAGTATTTTTGAGGTTCATCGAGGTAATTCCAAAGTGCTTGTAATTCTTCTCGTTTTTCAGTAGCTTGTTGTTTCGCATCTTCCACCTGTACTTTGAGGTCGTTCCTCATATCTTTTAATTTCAACATGTTGTCAGGCGTGTATATAAAACTCTCATAGTCGTTGCACACTAGTCGTTCAAAATCCAAGGATGGTGAAATGTCCAATTCATTCATTAATTTTAAAACGGATCTTCGCAAATCGTTGAAGAGTGTGTCCAAGCGAACCTAAAATTTCAATAAAATCAAGTGTAAAAGATGTAAAATGAAGTTGCGATCCGAGAGGTTTAACTACGAGTTAAGAATTAGATTTTTTTTAAAAAATCTGTAAAAAAAGACTCAAATTTAAAATTTGACCTTTTCACGTTGCTGAATGTCTAAGTATTCGCAGAATTTATTAAGATCTTCTTCAGAAGGCATTTCTTTGTTGAGAACAATAGGCTTAGAGCCAAGTTTCTTGCAGAAGACTTCTTCCTATAAAAATATGAAATTTTAAAATAGTTTCAATAATCAATTTTATTGTATAGTCGATTATTTTAATAAAGTTCTTTACCCGTGCTCGAAGTTCTTTTAAGTACTCCAAGCGACGGTCTTTAATAGACTGCAGTTGATTAACTTGTACTCTAAGTCTCTCTTGTACTTCAATTAAAGGCAAGTGCTCATAATCAGGATTCTTTCCCGGAACGTCTTCAATTTGTAATTCCTATCGGTTAAGAAATAATTTTATCAGAAGCTCAATAATGATGAGTTTTTGTTAATTTAACTGACAACTGATAAATTTCTATACTGATTCATATGTAAACACTAACCTTAGCAAGAGTGTTTGCTAGTTCCATTAAATCCTGAACTCCTTGAAGAAGAGCGTTCTTTTTCTCCTCCAATTCAATTATCATCTCGCTCATTAATTCCTGCAATATTTAATTATGTTTAAAATGAAGATTTATATTTTTTAAGAGAAATTAAATATCTTAAGACATTTGCAGTAAGAACTAAAATAATTTTCTCTTTACAATAAAATGCTTAAAAGGCATACAAATTGGAAATTAATATAAAGTTTAATGTACAATAAACTTACTTTAATATGTTTGTGAACTTCCTGACAGTATAAAGATCTAGTGGTATCACTTAAACCCATTTCTCTCCATATATCGTATAATCGTTTCAAATCATCACGAACGGTATTGGAAATCATTTCCACCGCCACTAGTTGCATATTTTCTTCACTAAAAAAAACACATAAAGGCTTTGCTGAATTTAAAACTTTCGGACATTCTAGAAACAATAAATATTTCCTTCCATAGAGAAATTACGAAATATAATGCATATGAAATAATGTAATTTAGTTAGGTTGTTAAACAAGTAAATATTTAAGATTCATAAACAGAAGTTCGAATTGTAAGTTATACATAAAAATTAACGTTCTTTGTTCATCGTTCAAGTATACAAAGTTCGTACTCAAAAATCAAAACCATCTGAAACTCTAGAACCACAATTTCGTCACTCTTATAGACCATCATAGAAATTTTCATAAGGAATGCTTTCAAGTCAGGTAAGAAATTCCAAAGGGCAATTGATTATTTTTCCCAAGGAAATTTATCTTTTCAGGTTATATTTCTTACAGCTATTTACTAAAATCATTGTCAAAAATAACTTCCTCAGTGAATGATCCTCAATATGTGGTTGATGATATATTAATTAAATAAATACTCGGAAACAGGTGGGTTCTAATTTACATACATTGAGATCCGTTGAGAAAGCAACGCGACTTACCTTTTTGTGTATTCACTCATTTTGACCGTTTCTTTTTACTGTATGCAAAGATCTTTGGCTCAAGCCTTTACTGTGATGCACTAAAATTATGTCTTTGTAAATAAAAACCATTAAAATATTAAATATAACTTTTCTTTAATGCATGCGACGTTTCATAAACTCGAATACCTCGAATCGGTAGTCGGTATAAACGTCTTTCTTTTGAATTAATAACAAATTCTGATTGGTCAACTAACGCCCTATTTTTCATAATGGCGTCGTGCGTTCTGAAATACATTTTGTTTTGACTGGCGATTCTGATTCGTGGAAATTTGATGGCAGATAATTGATCTGCATTTTAGGATTGAGTTTCACAGTTAATTTCATACGCTAAAAAGTAATTAATTTTCTTCATTGAAGCAGAGTTGACAAGAATTCTAATCTAATGGAAGTTCTTTTTTAAATTAATTAATTAAAGGTGCCTATCATTTCAAAGTTTAATCTTCCCGGGTAAATGGAACAAGATGGCGGAAGGTGACCTTATGTACCTACTCTTAACTCTAATTACGGAGTGATCACCAAAAATCACTCTCAATCTGTCGTGTAATCAAATTCTAATATTGCAAAGATTTCATGAAAGGTGCATGCATGTCTAATGTTTAATTTTGAAATTTGAAAAGTCATTATTTATAATTAAAAAAATATATATTTTTCAGTATTTTAAATAGCGCACGAAAACAAACGAATAAGACGCCAGGCGCAGCGCATGCGCAGTGTCACTAGAAACACCCTTGCCGAGGCTTGGCAAGCCAAGCCAATATGTACAACTAATACAACATCTTCTTTCTCCTGTTTCTTCGGCAATAAATGGTTCAAAAACCGGTTTTTGACCAATAAAATCACTTATTTCTCTTTGATCCGTGTTTCGATTCGAAGGGCAAAAAGTAGCGCTTTTTGGAACGTTTGATTTTCGAGAATCAAAAAGAAAGACCCCGTGCGTGATTCTTTGCAATTTCTTGCTTGCGTGATAAATTCACGATTTTACATAAAAAGTTTCTCCGATCCCGTCCGTGATTCACGGGTAGGATAGTGTGGTGGTGTCTTAATTATTTTATGATATTTTACAAGTGATCATCGGTTCGAGCCAAAATCACAAATGTAAGTATCAAAAGCGGCTGTTCCGAATTGCAAATGACACGAAGGTTACAACATCGTGCTCTGGAATTAGTTTCAAGCCAATGTCAATTTTCTTTGCCAAAACTGCCGATTTGCGAATTTATTGTGGTGATATCGGACCGATTTTACAGTTTATTGGATTACCCTTGCTGTGAGATTTTTTCAATTTTTCAAAATCTTGTAGTTTCCAATTTTAATCAATTTTAATCGATTACATACACCCACGTCCGCCAGCACCTAACCCTCATAGCATTTACTCCATTGTCAAAAACATTTAATTCATATGGGAGGCATCCATTTTATATTGTTGCTCACTTTGTCGCTTTTATGCAGTACATGATATAGTACTGTCTACACTAATGTTAAAAATGTCGAATTTTTTATACTTAGATTGATAGACGTATTTTGTCGAGATTATTTTCGCGCTCGTGTCATTTCGGGGATGACGTTTCGACCACATCACTCTCAGATTGTTCGAATTACTACTTACCACTACTTACTAAATAAACAGTCTTATCATTTTCTCGTGGATACGTGTCATTTTTTTGAATTTTTTTTGGTGGTAGGTGTGTATTTGATATCATTTTATTGGGAACTGCGTGTACTTTTTTTTTTGCAAGTAACGATGTCAAAGTACTGAGAAATATACGTCTGTTGTTTGTTTCGTTTTATTTGAAGGCCAATTATATTTATTCAAGTTAATAATGTTATTCTCTGTTGCATTCATTTATTTTTTTTTCAGTCAGAGAGCTTTTTACTGAATTAAAATATATACAAGGTCGAAAATTAACTCTAAAAACGTTTTTTTTTTTTTCAAAATTTTATCATTTACGTGTGTGTTTTTTAAAAAAAAATAATGCTTTTCATTTTTTTTTCTTTTCATTGTGTAGATGTCGACTGGACCGAATCACAAGTACCGCTACAAAAACGTAGGTCTTGATTCTCAGGAATTGAGAAGACGTAGAGAAGAAGAAGGAGTGCAGTTGCGGAAACAAAAGCGCGAGCAGCAATTGTCCAAGAGACGTAATGTACCTAACATTGTCACTGATGACGACAACGTCTCTACCACGGATGAATATCTGTCTTTCCCAGCACCCCTTCAGGTATAAATTTATAAAAGCCGCAATTGAATAGTTTCTTCTATTCTAAAAAGAACATGCATTTTAGCCACGAAGGAATTAATATCGATCCCGTTTAAGACAAAAAAAAAGAACAACCTAAATAAAACAATACATTTACGTTAATTGTATCGATTAATTTTCACAGATACTATTAAATAATGAGAAAAATAATTCTAAATTTATTTCACAGCAACCGGTGATTACTCAAGAGATGGTGCAATTACTGTACAGTTCTGAAGTAGACGATCAATTAGCAGCGACACAAAAATTTAGAAAGCTGCTATCAAGAGAGCCAAATCCACCCATAGATGAAGTCATAAAAACTGGAATTGTTCCAAGATTTGTTGAATTTCTCAAAAATAACGAAAGTAGCACCTTACAGGTAAACATTGATCAATTGTCGATTAATATTTAAGATTTATTAAAAAATATTGAAAAGAAAAGATTAAAGTAAACTTTTTAATTACAGTTTGAAGCATCTTGGGCGTTGACAAATATTGCAAGTGGAACATCTCAGCAAACACGCATTGTTATAGACGCTGGTGCAGTGCCTATGTTTATAGAGCTACTCGGCTCTTCGGAATATGCTGATGTTCAAGAACAAGCTGTATGGGCATTGGGAAACATCGCTGGAGACAGTCCTGAATGCAGAGATCATGTACTCAATAGTGGCATTCTGGTGCCTCTTTTACAGTAAGTGAATAGATTCATTAATAGAGGATGGAGATTTACTATAATTATAATTAATCTAATAAATAAAATATTTGTTTCAGGATTCTTTCGAAAACGACGCGTCTTTCTATGACACGTAATGTTGTTTGGGCATTGTCAAATCTTTGTCGTGGTAAAAATCCAGCACCAACATTTATACAGGTTTCACCTTGTTTGCCGATCCTGGCCCACCTTCTCAATCATGATGATGTCGACGTCCTAGCCGATGCTTGTTGGGCGCTTTCCTATTTGAGTGATGGTCCAAATGACAAGATTCAGGCCGTAATTGACTCAGGAGTTTGCAGACGTCTCGTCGAGCTATTGATGTAAGTTTAAATATGAGATATGATATTTACTTGACCAATATTATTTCACTAAGCATTTCTATGTATTAACTGAATGTTTTCTATGATTTTATTTCAAGGCATGAACAAAACAATGTTGTTAGTGCAGCGTTACGTGCTGTAGGTAACATCGTCACAGGAGATGATGTTCAAACTCAAGTGGTACTGAATTGCGGAGCACTACCATGTCTGCAACATTTGCTGACATTAAATCGAGAAAGCGTTCGCAAAGAAGCATGCTGGACAGTTTCCAATATCACTGCTGGAAATCCCCAGCAGATTCAGGTTTGTTTCGTTGTTTAGTAGCTTCTGTACACTTCCTAATTTGAATAGTAATTTTATTTATTGTGATAAAGTAAAAAAAATTAAGGAAAGCTTTCCTTTTATCTTATTTAGGCTGTCATCGAAGCCAACATTTTCCCTGATTTGATTGGTATTTTGGGAAAAGCCGAATTCAAAACTAGAAAAGAAGCAGCTTGGGCAATAACTAACGCTACGAGTGGTGGTACACCTGAACAAATTCGGTATTTGACAGAGCAAGGCTGTATTTCACCTTTGTGTGATCTTCTGACAGTTATGGATGCGAAGATTGTGCAAGTGGCTTTGAATGGCTTGGAAAACATCCTGAGACTTGGAGAACAAGATGCGACTATTCACAACGGAGTTAATCCTTATGCCGTTCTCATCGAAGAATGCTATGGTTCGTGACTGGGAGTAAATAATTTTAAGCTGAAAGAAGTAAAGTAAATCATAATATTAATTAATATAAACTTTTTGTTTTAGGCCTAGACAAGATAGAATTTCTCCAGTCTCACCAGAACCTGGACATCTATCAAAAAGCCTTCGATATCATCGAACGTTTCTTCGGCTCTGAAGAAGAAGACACAAGAATCGCTCCTTCAGTGGACACTCAGAGCCAACAATTTCAATTTACAGCCCCGGATTCCTCTCAGATACCGATGCAAGGCTTCCAGTTTTAATCAACCAATCCTGATATTCAAAATGTGTCAATATATCTTTCAACTTAATTCACTACCTAGTGAATCTAAGACAAAACAGACGTCTCGCACTTTCCGTAAGTGTGCGATTTCTACAGTAATACCGAGAGAATACTTCAAGATCGTTTTTTACCAATTAAGTAAATTTGTAGCCATGCTTTAGGTTCCTTCATTTCCGAGGTATCAACGATACTAACATTTCTCTTTTCTTTCTCTACAATTATAACTCATTAAATTGTATTTCATTTTTCCGTTTCGATGTATTGATTACACTTCGAGTTTATACGAGACTCGGCTTAAAGAAACAAGGTTTCAGTAAAACCTTAAACTTACGTAGATACTGTTAGGTACTAAAAACACATATGCAGAGAAATGATCAATAGATTACAATGGCGATCTTATAATTTTAGTTTAGAAAGCTTTCTAAAATATTCAAGTATTCGAAATTAATAGACATCCAAAATCTAAAGATGAATCCAGAAATATTGAATTTGAACGTAACGTTTCTTTTAAACTATCGCCATTGAATCGGCGATTCGTTTTAATAGGGATTATCAATAAAGAAAGCAAGAAGCAGAGACATAACCAGTTTGACATTAGACTGACTCAGAATCACGGTACTTGCATGACTTGCAAGACACTGAACGACTGAAGTACGCGACTACGTAGCCAATACGGACAACAATACGCAACGCGGTACTCAACTCTACACTAAGTAGGAGCATGACCAATTAAACTTTTTTACTGTAAATATCTCGTCATTTTAAAGGCCATTCTATACAGAATGCCCTTAAAAATATAAAATGTACATCAACGACTTAAATCTCAAATTTCTGCGTTCCCAAAATTCCCGGATATAAATGTCTCATCAATTACTCCCTGATATTGACGAATCGATTTCCCTTTTCAAAAAAGTTGAAATGAAAAAGTTTTTTAATGTGATTTTATTCGGCGGAATAAAGTTCAGCAGAAATTTGGACATTCTGTATGAAAGGTCTGTGACTGTATAAAATGTATTTATTATTTAGGTTCGACGATACTATACTATATTATGCAAGCACTATACATATAAACAATTTACTTTTAGTTACCGACTTCTATTGGACGGAAATAATTCATTGTATTAGAGATTCAAACGTTGTCTTGCTTTGCTAAACTGTTTTCTTAATACTGCTGACAGTAATGAGGCCTCGTTGTCAATTCACAATTTGGCTGTTCTAGATTCGATTTTGGAAGACATTCGAATCGCATGTTATGTCTTCCAATGAAAAAAAAAATTGTTATCGTTTTGTTGGATCTCATCCAATGAAGTGTGTTTTAATATATTTTTTTATATTCTAGGTAATAATTTTGTTGTACAAAGTAGTTGTTAACTGACAACGAGGCGATTTTATGTGATTATTAATGACGGTATCTGTAACATTACAAGGACTGCTGACTATTACACAACGCCAATAGTTCGTTCAATAAAATTTAGATCATGTTTTTTAATTAACACCTGCAAAAATTAAGAAAGGAAAATTGGAAATTTTGGCTTTACTGTCTTCAAATTCTAATGTATTCCAATTTTCTTTCTTCTTTTTTTGAGGAAATCTATTTGCAAACTCTTTTGTCGAACATTGAGACAATATCGAGAGTTAATTAATAATTGCAAAGCATACACCATCTGAAGAGTAGCATCAAAAACTAGTATTTTTGATTGTTTAAAATGCTTATACATACTCTGTTTAGATTTTTTTAGTATTATACATACATATATGAACCGTCAGTGTACTCAATTTGAAGGCATTGCGTTCTCTCTGTATAATCATTTGACATGAAGGAAATAAAGATTATATTGCGTTAGAATTTTAATTTAGACTGTGCAATTAAAACTAGATTTCGATAAAAGTTATATATTATTTGTAATGCCTTACTGAAAGTAAACAATTCGTCTAAAAATGGGTCTTATGATTTCAACCACAGTGTACTATGGATTTTTTTTTAATTGGACATAAGGGGGAGTTACAATTAGTAAACAAGATATAAAAAACAAGACACTTTTATTCTAAAAATAAATCGAAAAGGTACAATTTCATCAGACGTGTAGCAGCAGTTGAAAAATAATTATTAACAACTAATTCGATAAACCATTGATTGCATAAGTAATCTCACTAATAAGTTTATATATATAAAAAAAATTGCTACGGCTTATATATTACAAAGAAATTGCATTACAAATAAATACTATGTTTTAAGTCTAATAAAAAATAGTATTTTTATATGGGCAAGGAAGATGTGATTCGGGTTTAACTGAAATAATCGCTCCATCAGTGATTCTGGTTATTAGAGGCATTATAGAATCTTCATCTAATCTTCCAGATAAATTTGATCTCAATTTGTTCTCTATGAATTCTATTGGCCTTATCGAGCTATGGTAACCTTCCACTTTTACAGTGATTATATAAATTGCTCCTTTAACCAAAGGGTTTTCACTATCACATAAATTGTGGAAAGCTTTTAATGCTGCAGTGTTGATGCTCAATAAATCCCAAACAATCTGCAAGGAGAAAATGAATAGTGAGAATGAAGTATTTCTTGATATAAAAACATGTAAATAGACTTGACTATGAATAACTGAACATTTAAAATTACACATACCACAGATTTCTGCTGGGTAATTTTCCTTCGCAAGCTCTCAATCACCTCTCCTGTGTCCTCATTCATTTGTGCAGGTTTCAAAATAAGAGTCTTACTAATTCCCAAAGCTTTGCTGCTGAGTTCACCAATTTTTGTAGCAAGACAACTCATAGGATTGTTGGTATCAGCAAACAATACAAAAATTGAGGGCTTCTTAGGTTTAGAAACAACTTCAACTATCCCAGAGTATATTTCCTCCCAAATCTGCTCCTCTTGATTTCGAAATTCTTTTTTTAGTTCACGTAAATTCTCTTCCACGTTCCTACTTATTTCGTTTATATTCACCTTTTCACGATATTCTCCTATGGAAACAGTATTGCTAGAACTTGGAACAAGCATCATCATTCCTCCTAAGATTGAGAATATAATACATAAGACTTTAAAGACTAACCAAAAGCTTTCAGAATGTGATTCATTCAGGTTGGGAGACTGTGATTTGTGTTTCTTATTTTGACTGCGGTTTAAAAATTCTTCTATTAATTGTATTTGATGATCTTCAGACAAGGCTGCGAACTTTGGATTATCTTTCAGAAATATTTCAAGCTTATATTCTGGAATATAGTCAGCAAACAGTTGTTCTACTTCTGTGTAATGATCAGGTGATCGGGATCGCGATAGGGAAGGTGAAGGCGAATAATTATATTCTCTTGATCGATTCACGATATGTGGAGAACGTGAAGAATTTCGAATTTCTGGGCTTTTTTGCCATTTGTCTTTTGCCATTTCGTTAGAAAATCTGGGCAATGGATCTCGAGGTCTAGGTGATGTTGGAATATTTATTGGTGCTGCACCTTCAAGCTAGAAAATATAGGAGAAAAAACTAATTATATTTTCATTTTCATTTTAAAAATGTTTCAAATATATATATATATATATATATATATATAT
>UCOH01000073.1:0-27463 GCA_900474275.1 Synergus japonicus
TATATATATATATATATGAGTTGTTTATTTAACCTTTGCCAGAAACTGAAAACAATTGCGAATTGCGTTGCAGGGACAATAAGAAAATTTTCACACGCCTCTGTGTATTAGATCATCGGGTTGATAAATGCCCCAAGATATTAGCAACTCTCCTGGAATAGAACGAAGTCCCATCGTAAATTTTACATAATACATAATACCCGAAGACAATAACAGAAAATTGAAATTAATTTTATAAAATGAAAGTGAAAGTGCATTCTCCTGAATCACTTTTAGGTTGGAGAGGTGCTTTTTATATACAAACGATTTAAATGTACTGTTTTGTTATATTTTTTTATTTCTTAATCACTTACACCTCTTTAATCGTAAAATATATAATATTCTATTCTAAAAATATGATTGAGTCGATGTCGAAATATCTAGGAATTTTAAGGGAATTTTATGGAATTTTTAAAGATTTCATAGGAGATAATGTGATTTTAAATGTTATCGTAGAATTTTAAAGAATTTCAAGAAGTTTCTCGGAATTTTTAGAATTTTTCACGACTTTGATCAGATTTCAATCGGACTTCAAGGTACTTTTATGAGTTTTAAAATATGTATTTTGTGGGATTTAAATAAAGATTTTATTGAGGAATTTCAAAAGCTTTTTACGATTTTTAAAAAATTCCGAAGGTTTTCGTAAAATTTTAAGGGTTTTCAAACAATATTTCTAATTTATAAAAGTTTTTCTATTATTTTTAAGGATTTCATGGAATTTTAAGAGATTTCGAGAGATTTTTTTGATATTTAAATGATTTTGTGAGAATTTTAAAGGATTAAATGGAATTTGATCAGATTTCTAATAATTTTAAAAGATTTCAAGAGATTTTTAAATTTTTTAAAAATTCATTGAATGTGGCGAGATTTTTAATGATTTACAGGGATTTAAAATATTTCTTATAATTTTCAAGGATTTCAATAGATTTTATGATTTTTAATTTGAAATTTGACGTGATTTCTAATAATTTACTGGGATTTTGAATGTTAAGGAATTTCAAGACTTTTCTAGGAATTTTTAGAGATTTTCATGAATTTTGAGGTGGATTTCAAAAGATTTATGATTTTGAACATTTTTGTGGAATTTTAAGGATTTTCAAGAGGTTTTTAGGAATTTGAAGATTTTCTTACGAATTTTCAGGAATTTGTAAGGCTTTCGTGAAATTTTCAAGAATTTCAAAATGTTTGTAAAAGATTTATGAGGTTTTAAGGAATTCTAAGATATTTTAAAAGATTTCTAAGAATTGGGAGCGCTTTTATTAAATTTTAAATAATTTTAAGTGATTTCAAGAGATTTTTCTGACCGTTAAAAAAATTTGTGTACATTTTTAGGGATTTCATGGAATTTGATCAGATTTCCAATAGTTTTAACGAATTAAAAATATATAAACAAATTTTAAATTTTATCGTAAAATTTCTACAGTTTTTCTTGGAATTGTAAGAGATTTTAAAGTTTATCATCGAATTTCAAAAGGTTTCTAGGAATTTTTAGAGATTTTCATGAATTTGAACGTGGATTTCAGAAGATTTATGAGTTTGAAAACTTGTCTGGAATTTTTAAGGATTTCATGGTATTTAAAGATATTTCTAATGTTTTTAGTGGATTTGCAATATGGTTGAAGTTCTGCACGTTCAAATGAACGAATTTTCGTATTGATTGCATTTAAAACTATAAACAATGCTAAAACATTAATTAATTTGCATAAGCTTTAATTTTAATTTAATTAACGTTAATGCAAATTAATTAATGTTTTAGCAATGTTTATAGTTTAAAATACAATCAACACAAAAAATTCGTTCATTTGAACGGTTGAAAAATTTTGGTACATGATTCTGCAAAGGGAAATTGACTTTATGAGGGTATAGTGTGTAGTATGAATCTAGACAAGAAGACAAGCTTCAATATTATGTATCTAGGTGGTTATACCAATGTAGTAGTACAACCTATAGAAGAGAACGTTTATCTTTCGCTAGTTGACCCTTTCCCCACTTCCGTATATGTCTATATGAAAGGATCTTTTCTCTTATCTTATGGCGAAGAGCAAAATGAATCTGTCCTTATTAAGGCTTCCTGTTTATATTGCAGGAGCCAAGCGTAGGATGGACCCGACATTACGAGGAGTCTTACTACACTGAAGAGGAGGATCGAAGAGGAAGGAAAGAAGATGCCTGCCTCGCAAGCCGCCGCCACCGAGCGGCGAAACGACAGGACGGTAAGAATTTTCTCTTCTCAAAAATATTCTTCAAGTATGTACATAGTAATTTTACACGCACGCTGTAATTTATGGTAAAGGACTTTTAAGGGATTTCTAATGTGCCAGAAGTTTTGGTGTGGTTTCAGTTCTGAACGTTCAAATAAACGAATTTCTGTATTGAATCAGGGTGTCTAGCAGACCGGGAAACCGAAAAAAAATCCGGAAATTTTATTTGATCGGGAAAAACCGGAAAAAACCCGGGATTTTCATTCAGAACCAAGAACTTTTTTATTTTATTGAAAAATCGACGTTTTTCTGCTTTATTTTCATTTTATTCCATTAGAAAAGCGCAACACGCAATTATTTTTTTTTACTGCTTGTAATTTCAAATCATTCAAAAGTTTTTTAAGAACTCTAAGAAATTTTAAGGGATTTTAAATGTTTTCAGGTAATTTCGAGGAATTTTAAGAAAACTCAAGAGATTTTGAATGATTTTTAAAAGATCTTGTGGAATTTAAGAGATATGTAATAATTTTAAGGAATTTCAACAGATTGTTCTGATTTTTTAAAAGATTTTGTGTATTTTTTTAAGATTTCATGGAATTTATTGATATTTCTAATATTTTTAATATATTTTTTAGGATAAAAAGTTATTTACATTATTATCATAGAATTTTTTTTTAAATTTCAAGAAGTTTCTGGGAATTTAAAGAGATTTTCAAACTGTTGCCATAAAATTTTAAAGAATTCTAAGAAATTTCTCGAAATTTTCATAGATTTTCACGAATTTTAAGCAATTTCGAAGGTTTTCGTGAAATTTTAAGATATTTAAAAAGGTTTTTGGAATTTTAAGTGAAAATGAATCATGTCGTGGAATTTCGAAATTTCAAAAGTTTTTTGAGAATTTTAAGGGTTTTTAAATAGTTCTCATGGAATTTCCAAGAATTTTAATAGAATTCAAGAGGTTTTAATGATTTTAAAAAGATTTTGGCATTTTTAAGGGTTTTATTAAATTTTATGGAATTTCTAATAATTTAAGGGATTTTACGAGATTTGTATCCCTTTCAAAATATTTTATAGAATTTGAAGGATTTGAAAATTTGTAAGGGAATCTTGTCGTAGAATTTCGAGGAATTTCAAAATTTTAAAAGGTTTAAAGAATTTTAAGAGATGTTAAATGCTGTAATAGAATTTCCAAGAATTTTTCGGACAATTAAGAGATTGAATGACTTTTAAAACACTTTATTGTCCAAATTCAAAAAAGGCATAAATTGATCGGAAGGAAAAAACTTTAACCGGGAAAAGACTGAAAAAAACCGGTAGAAAACCGGGAAAAACCCAAGAATTTCCAATTTCCCGATCACTAGACACCCTGACTTATAATTATAAATTATAATTAATTATAATTTAATTTTCTGAAACACATCGAATATTTCCGGATTTCATTAAATTCCCACACAATAGACATCCTGATATATAGATATAGATAAATTTCACACATAAAATAGTTAATAATAAAATATTTCCCAGAGACTTTAGTCCCCAATAATTTGGTATGCTGAAGTATAATAAAATCCATTTAAGGAAAACAGTGGAAGCTGTAGAAGGAAAATCAGAACAAAACATAAACTATACTCGAGAATAGGAATCATAAATTATAAATTTATTTAAAGTCCATAAATGGTTGTTGACTGAAAGATCAATGATATCAAAAGACACTTGGTGCACATGGTTGCGCGTTTATGTAATTTATAGGGATATGATGGTATTGAGTAAAATTTTCTCTCGTGGTTATTCCGAGAATTATTGTCAGTGTTGATAGGGAAATTGCGAGTCAAGTTTGACGATCGACGAGTGGAGAAAACGATCAGGGCGCGCCAATAATCATCGAGTGTAGGTTGGTTACAGCAAAACCGGAAGCGGAACTTTGCTTGGTCGGGATTGCCTTCGGAGACTACGTAATGTTTCAAATCGTTCAATGATCTGGGTCATGTCATTTCGTTTCGGATTGTCAAGTTTGTAATAGGCAGTCAGCCAATTTAATGTCCCTGAATAAATAACGAGCCAATATTTTCTTTTCCTTATCTATTTGCTAATCACTTCGTGTTTCATTTATAAAACTATGAAAAAAAGTATGACTAAACAGTGGTAAAACATTAATTTATTTGCACTAACATTAATTTTTTATAGAGGAATATAGAAGACACTTATAATGTTTTTCTTATTCTTTCATAAAAAATTAATGTTAATGCAAATTAATTAATGTTTTAACACTGTTTATAGTGAAAATATAGTGAAACAATGTTAAAACATTAATTTTGAGGGTGAACCTAGGGAATTAGGTGGATGAAACTTTTTTTTGGCTTCTTTGAACATCAAATGGAACTATTTAGCGCAATCAGATTTTAGGTCTCGAAGTTAGATGATTTTTAATGATTTTGTTTGGCTTAGGGGTTGATTTTGAGGGTAAACCTAGGGGTTTAGGTGGATGAAACTATTTTGAGCTTCTTTGGACATTAAATGGAACTATTTAAGGGAATAAAATTTTATGTCTCGAAATTAGGAAAATTGCGATGATTTTTTATGTACTTAAGGGATGGTTTGGGGTGATCCTAATGTGGCAAGGGGTTGAAACAGTTTTGTGTGTCTTCTGACATCAAATTGAATCATTTAGCGCAATCAGATTTTAGGTCTCGTCCTTTTTACAAAAAAATCACGTATCGTTGATGTAAACGTTGAAAACTTCAGTTTCATCTCAATGTTTCAACTTCTATTTCATCTAATGTCGCAGATTTTTCCCCCTGTACTTGAAGCTTTTGAACATCACTTGAAGTACCAGACAGACGTACTTGTGACGCAGACGCAAAGCAAAGGGAAAGAGTTGTACGGCTTCCCTCGTATATTTAGTCTATATATTGATCTGTGAAATTCCAAGTGAAAATTTGTCTCTGATACAGTCCTTCACATTGGAAAATGATAATAGTATGCTAAGCTTTGATTCGTTCTTTTGGAACTCTCAAGTCTCAACCGTTTCACAGTTGTAGTTATAGGCCCTCAACTTCTTAAATCTAGATAATTCTGAATTAGAAATCCTATATATTGTAACTTTTTTATTTGTTTTAATTGTTTTAGGTCACACATGAGCCACCAAAATTAAAAACCACGCTCAAGACTCCACCCAAACAAGCAACAAATCCCCTTCAGTTCGTGAAGGTTGGACCATGTTCGCTTTACCGGACCGCTCAGGAGCAGCTGCAAAAGGTCCAAGAAGTCAAAAAGATCAAGCAAGAGGTGCGAGAAGATCCCGAGGACTGGCAGTCGGTGAGTAAAATAACATTTGGTATTCATAGCACGTCATCCTCTCGAAAACAATACACAAAATTCTTACAAGTAGCAGAATGTAATTAGATTTTTTATTACTGATGAGACATATCGATATTTTCATTTCAATGTCCCATTACTATTTTTGATTGACTATGAAGAAAATGTTTATAAAGTTCCAATTCCGTGACTTTGAAAAAGTATCAAGTTGTTAACGATGTAGCCAGACACTGTACGAGAATTTTTTTCAATTTGCAGAATCTAGACAACTGGAAAAGCAGTAGAAGGAAGCGCCAGGAGCACATAATTGAGCGCGTGGTGGAAGTCAAAAAACTGGAATTAGAAGAACACGATCGGCAGCGACGACGAAGTAAGACTTTCTCAGAAATGATGGAAGAGCGAGGAAACAGGGGACGTAAATTGAGCATGAGTCTAGCCATGTACCACGAAGAAGACTCGAACGACTTGAGTGACCTTGGCATTGGTACCAGCAGTGGAAAGAGTTCCGTCAGTGGCGACACACACGACGATGCCCAGAGTGTTCTCGTAAGTATCTTCTGCAGCATCCAAGAATCTAAAAACCTACCATCACCAAGTAGATAAATCTTAACTTAATATGTAAATCTAATACTACATTTTTTTTTTTTTTTGTAGAGCGATCGAGATAGTGAAATCGAGAAAAATCATTCAGATATGGACAACACGCCAACCGAAAACGGCAACGACTCCATTAGCAGCTTGAAAAAATCTTCCTTTGAAAATGGTTTCCACAACAACAACAACAACCACAACAATCACGAGTACGATTCCGCAGCAACAGCAACTGCGAGTTCCCCAGAACCAGAGGAATACACCTACGAAGGAGCGATTCGAGGCTACGTTTCGAGGGTTTCACAAAATATCCCCAGAAGATCTTTGGTCACCCTGGATGCAAAGCTCGATAGCTCAAAAGTCAACATAAATGGCTCGAAAACGAGTCTCAATGAAGAAGCAAACGGCCCAGTTGTTAAGGTCGATATCCTCAAAAGACGAGAGATTTTCGAGAAAGGAGCGCAGAAAAGCACAGAGAACAAAAGTAATAACAGGCTCGGGTCAGACTTTCCCAGCTCGAAGTCCATCAAGGAGCGTTTGTCGCACCTCGAAAAGCAGAAAAGTGAAACAGAAAGCGTTGAGAAAAGCAGCAGCAAGGCTTTAAATAGGCTTTCTGGAGACATGAACTCCATCCGCGAAAGGCTATCGCATCTAGAAAAGCAAGCTTCTGAAAGAGAGAAAATGAACCATCATGACGAGCACCTGGAAACCGCTAGACCTTTACGGGAGAGACTTTCCACCCTTGAGAAGTACAGCAGCAGTGATGAGTCTACTACGCCTGCAACTCTTCATGAGCCGCGACACAATGGAGAATTATCTGCTAAGTCGATTAAAGACCGCCTGAGCGCTCTTGATGCCGCGAGGAACAAAGAACTCGAGAAGAGAAATTCTTCTGGTAAACACGGTCTCTGCTTTAGGGATCAGGAAAACAGGGCGGATAACTCGACGCCTAGTGAAAGAAGTTCCTCCCCCGATTCGGAATACAGAGCACCCAGAGCAGCTTTTCATCGGAGTTTGGATTCTTTGGATGCTGATGCTTCCAGTGGTCCTGATACTTTTGAAAGAGTTCAAAGCCTTGAAGAGTTGGATTACACTCGACGCTATCCGGTTTCTTCCTCTTCAGCTGAGATTCTAAATGATACAGATAGAGAAGACTCTGGAATCCATACAGCGGATGTTAGCTGCTCAGTTAGTCAGGCTGATGAGCCAATTGATGAGGAAGTTCTCCATAATCATGTGGAGAGGCAACAGGTTATTGAGGAGAAACCCGAGCCTCACGTTTTGGAAGTGATTGAAATCAGGAAGGAGGATGTGAGGAAGGAGGAATTGAGAAAGGAGGAGCTAAGAAAGGAAGAATTAAAGAAGGAAGAATTGAGGGAGGAAGAATTGCGGATGGAAGAGTCAAGGAAGGAGAAACCAGTCATATTGGAAGAAATGATAGTCGTTCGTCAAAGAGAAGCAGTGACAACAATGAAGGTAAGAGTTCGATAAATTTGTTATCATTTTTCTTGCCAATACTTTAATTATTATTATTGAAGTGGTTGAATAAGTAATGATTAATTAGTTGATTAGCACACCAGACGAAATAGATTTTTTAATAAAAGATTTAATCAAACAATATAATTAATAATCTTATCAGTTGCAAAAAGTCTTCCAATCTTATCTTCAGCGATCAAGTGCTGAAAACAGCAAACTATTCAGCAAATTATGCTGAGTAATTTCAAATAATAATTCATAAGACTATTCAACCACTTTTGTCTTTTGGTTACGGGTCTCTAATCGCTATAAACCTTCTGGATCGGTCTGATTCTCTAGGACACTGCTGAACCTTCTTCTGGGGAAGAGACTAACAAATCTAAACCAAAATCTCTTGTAGAAATTAACAGTAACCATCGTTCCTCTTCCTCGCGGCCTATTATCTACCAGAGTCCTAAAATTCCACCTAGAAGAACTCCCGAAATTCTCATACCAAAATCTCTCTTGCTAGCAAAATCAAATGAAAAAACTCCTCAGCCTAGTCTTAAGCTAGACTTTACCGAAAAAAGTCCTTCCTCAAATGCTTTCCTCTTTTGCAATAGTTCAGACTCTTCAAAGGACTCTTCTCCAGCTTCTCCTCCAACTCCAACCCTTCCAACTTCAATCCTGAGATCTGATATCAACACAACTTGTTCAATAGGGATTCCCCAGGACACGAAATCAACTCCTTGCACTTCCCCTAGAACCTCCAAGATTCCAACTCCTCTGCCTCGTAAAGTTACCAAATCTTCTCCCACTGGATCCACTTCTTCTTTAAGTTCTCCTGTAAGTCCTTCTTCTCCTAAATTTAGTTCTCCCAAGTCACGTAGTTTAACGAAAACTTCGGAAATCCCTGTGCCGATTTCTACTAGTCCTTCCAGTGTTTCCAAATCCTTCATTCCTACTTCCTTTTCCTCTTCCAATAAAACAACCCAGGTGATGGACTCCAGACCAGCGGAAAGGCGCCTTACGGTGGTGGAAGTTTGCGAGAAGGTGGTGGTTCCTCAAGGTCAATCTCCTCCAACGCCTCCAGTCACACCATTCATCACTGTTGAATGTTTTATGAACGACCGGAGCCCTGAGGTTAGGATCGATGAGCAGAACAGCAATTCTTTAAGAAAATCTTAAACAAGATTCCCCATTTCAATTGATCAGCTTAGCTACTCTTTTACTGTACTTTGTATATAATCGGGATTAGGAAATAGAGTAGGTGGCAGGAAATTTTAAGTGGAGTTTTTAATCGCTAGAAAGTTTATATTTGAAAGTGATTCATATTTGAGCAATTTCCTCAAATATATATTTTTTTTTTTGAATCCTCAAGATTCGTGGGACTGGTTCTGTAATGATTTATTATATCTGATGATGATCGAAGATAGTTCTTTTGTCATTAGATTAATCCACGAATTTTTGATATTGCGATTAGAAATTCTGCTTTATTATTGTAAAATATTCATAGGAGGTAATCGATCCCCTTTAATCTGGGTAGAAATCGTTTTTTATCTGTATTTAGAATTCAAATATTATATGATGGAATTTTATAGAGTTGAATATATTTCAAGGATCATTAGCTGCAACAAGTTTTCACATAATGGTATAAATTACAAAACATTTCATTTAGAGGCGTATATTAAATTTCAGAAACAGTAGATCCCTCATTAAAATGGGAATCTAATAATGCATTGAATTATAAATTCTAAAGACAATAATGAAGACTTTCAAGATATATGTATGCGGGATTCTAAGACTGAATAGAACTCTTCCTACATTTGAAGAGTAGAGTCTCTCGTCACGTAATTGTACAAACTTTTCCTAGGAAGATAGCGTCAGTAATTTTGCAAGGAATGATTACCATAAATCAAATTTTATAACGATAGCTTTTGAAAGAGTCATTTTCTTATTAAAAGTAATAGCAATTTTATATTTGTTCGTGATTTCTTCTCGCTTTCTAATCAGGAAAGTCTCATTGAATCCTTGAATCTTTTAATTGTAAAATCGTGGAATAAAATATTCTAAACCTCGATTGAAACCCAGATCAATTAATCTTACAAATGAGCTTTTAGAGTTAAGGGTGTTAACTCCAAGTTCTACCCTCACAATTCGATTTTTTCATTTCACTTAATAAATATTATGATTAGATATTTTTTTGCTCTACAGAGCCGTTCTTTTTTCGTTTTACATAAAAAATATTTAAATTTCTATTTAAAAATTGCAGAGCGAAAAGATATCTAATTATACCGAATATTATTTGAGTAAAATAAGGAAATCGAATTTCAGGGTAAGAAATTGGTTTCACTACTGTTAAAAAATAGTGTCCAACACTCAAGTAAAATTCTGCCACTTACGTCAAAGAAAACTAGAAATTTGTAGCTAGAAATGTAAATAGACAATGTAAGAGAATCGAGTACGTAATCCCACAAGTACGTAGAGAAAATAACTTTAAAAACTTGAACTTAAGTCCATAGTTGGCAGCCTAATAGGGAAGAAGAAATTGAAGACCCTTAAGGCCACTCTCTAAGAGTATAATTTTGCCTGAGAGAAACCTAATGTAACGATTGTGATAAAATCCTATGAATGTCCTCCCATTGGGGAAATGCTAATATATTTATTTCTGTGTACTTTGGAATATTTGAGTATAAGACTTATTCTTAGAGTAATAAATAAAAAGTAATTCAACGGTTGTATACTGATATTAGCATAATTTGTCAGTGTAGCATTTTCGAAGAATATACGATATGTAACACGAAATATAAGATTAATTGGGAGTCAATATTGTTTCGCGTATTTTTTAATTAATCACCACTACTTTCTGGTCAACAAAAATCCATTGTGGTCTAAAATCGCTTTGAGAAATCGAAAACCCACTAGTGCTGAAAATTTTAATTTGAGGCCACTTTAAGGGTGGCCTTTTAGGAATTATGCGTACAGCGCGAAAAAATATATAATTCAAATATTTTTTAAGTAAAATGAAATTTTGAATTCTTCGTTTTATGCAAAAAGTATCGAAGCTAAATATTTTTACTCTGTGTATGTAGTTTTATATTTGAAAAAAGATCAGCGCTACAGAGCGAAAAAATATTTACCTATAATTTTCGTTGAGTAAAATGGAGAATGGAATTTTGAGCTTAAACACTTGGGTCCAACGCCCTTAAAGTTTTTATCGAATTGAAAATTCGGAGAACTTAAAAAATTTAGAAAGTGTCCTACACTATTATTATTATTAATGAATTTCTACAGCTCAATTCACCGTTGTCAGTTCCGGTAATTATTTAATGCCAATTAAAGTCGACGAGAGCATCTGATCCGACCCACGTAATAACAACCGCAAATAAAAGTAGTTAACGAGGCTTATTAGAATTGGTAGAATGCAATTACTAAGATCTTGTTTTCCCACACAGTGACGCATCAGTAAAAACAATTTGAGTTAAAATTGAATTTAGAAAGAAATCCAATAATTATATAAGATACAATTGAATTTAGATAATTTAATTTCGAATAATTTGAAATTATATTATTAAATATTTGAAATTGATTCTAAAACTTTTAAATTATTAAAAACTGTCTAAAATTATTATCCACTTCTTCATTTGAAATTTGAATTGCAAATCGACTGAAACTGGCTAAAGTTTTGAATTACTTCTATTGCGTTTTTTTGCTCTCAGCGTAAATCAAATTATTTTCCAAGCTTTATATCTCAGTATTTCCCAGCTTGTTTCTGTACTTGGAGACTTCGAAGAAGAATCTTCGAAAATTTCAAGTTTCATCTGCTTCTTTCTGTTGGACCTTCTTAGTCTACCATAAAGCTTGGGTTCTTTAAGAGGTAAGGCAGTGTTCTTAAACGCCTCCGCTTCAGAGATTATTTTTCCGATTTACAATGTCATTCTATCGATGAGACTATAAAATAATTAAATAGCTTTGTACTCCGATAAGCAGTGTTTTCAAAAATCCGCTTTTTTCTAATGCATGTGTATTGTGTATTTAAAGCACTGCCTATAAGTTATAAATTACTGTACTTCTTATATTAATTTAAGATTTTTTTAAGGGTGTTGGAATATTACAGATTAGTTAGATTTAACAGAAAGTACTAATAATTTATAAGTTCGAGTAAAATTCATTTGTGTAAAAAGGATTCTTATTTGAAGAACGTTCTTTTTTATGATCTTTGGAATCTATTTGAGCATAAAGACAAACAAAGTTGTAACAGATACCTTATCGCAATCATTTCATCGCTGTTGTAAAATGCTATCAGCTTCAGTTCATATTTTACCTGTAGAGAGTGGTGATCAATATTGCAAGAGCAAAGAATTTTTGTTTCGTTTGATCAAGGACACTAAATTTTTATAATAGTTAAATTAAATGCAGGTATTTGATTAATTCATTTTTTAAATAAAAAGAGAAAAATATTTAATTGTAATCGAATTTTGAAATTAGAACTTACGTTAAACCCAACACCCTTAAATGTAATTATATTTCCTTTTTATTTTTCGATACATGGTATAAATTAATATTTCACTAAGGTTTGTAGTCTTATCCTGTAAAAATATCTACTCGCTTTGCATGTTTTGTAATTCAATACTCTTCCCGAATTCTATGCATTTATTGAACTAATTTAGATTGAAAGATAATAGAATAAATATTATAGTTGCTTTAAAAACTAAGTAATCAATTTCCGAGCAACGTTTCTGAAATCGGAAGCATATAAAGATGTAGAAGAAGTAGAAGATTTAAAATTCAAAAAAATTATGTGAAAATATGTATGGTGTATACTTTTGTTTGGAATTATTATTTTGAATAGGAATCAGTTTCTAGAAAGCCGTTATATCAGTAAAGCAAGCAGTCAGTCTCGTTTGAGAAACGTTGCTGGGGCCGATTGTTGGTACGAATTTGCATAGAATGTGGCGTTGCAAAATTCGTAACGCACTCTTCTCCTGCAAAACGGTTATATCGTTCTTCTTTTCTCAGGAACCAGCAGTTATCGAGAAAGCAGTGGAAGAAATGATTTGCCAGAAGATCAAACCAGTCGATCGCGAAGAGGTCGAAGCTACTGGAACACCTTCGAACACGGAAGTCGAAATGGTTCCCCAGAGAAAAACCGAGGAAAAATCTGTACCAGTTCCAGAGGAACCAGAAGTTATTTCTGCTCCACCTATTCCTGAAAAGCCTGAAAGACCTGCGACTCTAAACTTTATTGAGAATCAAAAACCCATGGAGATGTTCAGCCCAATGTCACAGGGTTCAACACCGGTAAGAATATTTTATTGGACCCAAGTGTTAAGCTCAAAATTCCATTCTCCATTTTACTCAACGAAAATTGTAGATAAATATTTTTTTGCTCTGTAGCACTAATCTTTTTTCAACTATAAAACTGCGTACAGAAAAAATATTTAGTTTCGATACTTTTTGCATAAAACGAAGAATTCAAAATTTAAATTCAAAAGTCAAGAGTTTCATGTTACTTAAAAAATATTTGATTTAGATATTTTCTCGATCTGTGCTTATAATTCTAGTTAAAAATTGATTAATTCTACAGACGCAAAGAATTCCAATTTTAATATTTGTTAAATAAAATGAAGCAATTGACTTTTTAGATTGGAACTTCAATAGAATTTTATTTATAAAGCAAGAATATTGAGGAACCAAATTTTGAACCTCGAATTTTGAATCTTCAAAATATTACATTAGAATTAAAATTGGGCTCATTTTAAAAAATATTGCGTACTTTAAATTTTATTGATAAGCAAGAAGACTTCAAATGCGTCAGAATTGCGATAAAGTTATTGATCTATTAATTCGAGACTTGTTCTTTATCTTTTCGTGTCGACGGAAACGCACAGTTGATTTTTGATAGGGATGTTTGAACTTCTGCGTTAGATCCCAAAATAACAATCGTGAATCAATGAGAATCAAAGTCAAAATGGATTAAAAAATTTTCCAACTTAAAGATAAATCAATTCTAATTTATATTTTTTTTAGTCTTTTAAACTATTATCAAAAGTCTCAAAATTTATTACATTCTCATTAGAGAATGTATAATTTAATTATTATATTTGGTTGACGTTATTAATTTAATTTTTATTTTAATCCTTGCAGATATTTCCATTAAATTTGACAAGCGACGAAGAATTAATAGCTGGTCTCGCCTTTCCTATGGGTCCACCAACAAGTGTAGAGCCCCCCAAAGAAAAACCTCCACCACCACCTGTGGAACTCAGTGATGAGGAAAGTCATCCTGTGGAGCCTTTGAAGAGATTAAATTCCACCCGCAGAATAAAGAAAGAACTTAGAACCCGACGTTCCGATTTTCTTGGAATTGGAGGGGTAATTACAATTTTTAAACCTTTTGAATGTTCAAATTGATTCCCTTTAAAATAATTCTTTGAGAAAAGTATTTCTTTTTTTTCTTGTTCAAGAATGTTGAATCCAGGCTCTAAGGTCAGAGTTCGATTTCCTCATTTTATTGTAAAAACGTTATATATAGATATCATTTTTAAAAAATTCTAAAAAATTGAAATTTCTTATTCCAAGGGTTACTTAATATTAATAATAATATCTTCTATAGGTCAATGACGACGATTATGAGCGCGAACTGTCGCTCACAAAACCACCTGACATGGCAGCAATTTTAGCTGAAGAAAGACGAATCGAACAACTTCATCGTCGTTCCTATGATACTGATAGTAATTACGAGCAAGATTCGAGTCACGAACGTGATTCGGGTGTGGAACTTGGACACGTCGAAGACTGGACTAAACAACCAGTGAGCCCCGATATATCTCAACACAGCAGGCAAAGCAGTGAACCTTTTGGAGCAAGTGTAACTTCCTCTGAAGAAGATGAAATCACGAAGAAGGAACGAGAGATTATAGAAGTCCTCGAAAAAGAGGAACAATGGCGTTACGGAAATAGTCGTGAATTAAATAGGTATATAGTTTTTCCTAAAATACTCTATATCTATACGCTATGCTTTACTTAAATTTAAATTATCCTTTGAAATATGAATAAAAAATCCTAGTCTCTAGAATATGAAACTTTGTTTTTCAGTGACATCGGAGAGAAACTAGCACATAAATTACGAGAACTGGAGGAAGAAAAAATGCAGTTGGAACGTGAACGCGCCCAGGAAGCCGAAGAACAACGTCGTCAAGAGGAGACAATGCGAAAAAATGAGGAGAACATTCGTAAGCAAGAAGAAATTTTGAGGAAGCAGCAGGAGGAAATTAAGAGACAAGAAGAAGTTGCGAGAATTCAAGAGGTGAAACGATTAGAGGAGGAAAGAAAGGAAGAAGAGCTTCGAATTCAAGCCCAGGAAAAATTCAAGATTCAGAGTGAAATCGAGGAAAAAGAGAAGAAAGCTGCGGAGGCTCGTCGTCAAGAAGAAATACAGAATAAAACTTTGGTCTGTGCGACGCAATACAATAACCAAGACGACGAGTTTTCTACGGGGGTGAGCATCTTTATTTTTTACTTCTAATTTTTTTCACTGAGATTAATAGAATCTGGGCTTATATATATAATTTTCTATTGGAATTTTAGGACGTACTTCGAGTTGAAAGAGAACTTCTACAACTGGAACAGGAGGAACTTCAGCGGAAACGAAATAATTTAGCTTATCGAGAACAAAAGCAGCAGCAATTGGCTCAGCAACTCGAGGAGCAGTGGAAATCTTTGCAGGATGTTGCTAATGGATCTCCGAGAAATATCCAGCAGTATAAGCTTCAAACTCCTCTGAATTATAGATCTTCGATGCCTAATCTTCAGATGCAGGATGTACAAAGAAGAAGGCCTCCACCACCTCCAATTCCTCCAGCAAAACCTTTGAGGATGGTCGAGCAGAGGCAGAGGGACGTTACCATCAGGTAAGAAGACTTACCAGCTCTTAAAACATATTTTATTAACGAAGTTAAGTTTTAATCTCAAAATTCGATTTCCTGATTTTAATCAAAAAATATTGTAAGTAGATGTTTTTTCACTCTGCACCCCTATTTATATTTCGAAAAAAATTACGTCTACATACAGAGCGAAAAGGTACCTAATTTTAATATACGTATGTCGAGTAATATGAAAAAAATTAATTTTGAAAAGAAACTAATATTTTCCTGAATCATAAAATTAAATACTAACTAAACAACTCCGTCTAAAAGAAAGAATTTATGATAAAAAATTAGTTAAAATCAAATTTAAAATGAGAATGGAAATTAATATTTCTTGGGAACCTGTTACTTTCGTATCATTATCAGATTTTGCAGAATGAGAATGATTTTAGCACACTCGATTAAAACGCTATTCGTCTCGTTTTCGCATCGACAAAAGAGTCTGGTAAACAGGAAACTTACCCACTCTATAGTTTCCGCCAAGCCCATTTGCTTTATTCTGTTTGTTTAACATCTTGTATAACAGTCGAGATATAAAGTAGAACTAAAATACGACATTGGTTTGAAATTGCGTAAAATGAAATCGATTTTAGTCACTCGGTGAAGGCAGACGATTAATGTTAAACTTTGCATTTTGTCCATGAGTAGGAACAGCCGAGTTCCATCAGTGGATTCGATTCCGCAGCAGGTCGATGCGTCCATTCGTCATAGTGCTTCAGCGACGATGTTGGCAAATCATGGAGGTCAGCAAATGACTAGGCAAACCTTGCAAGCGTTGAGTGCAGTTCCTCGTTCACGAATCGTTCAGGGTGATCAGTGGGTCCAGAGAAGAAAAAGCGACGTGCCACGAGGTGCACACGATTACAACTACCAACACTGGCTCATTCAGGTGAGGCAATCTATTCCAATTTTTATTTGTTCTTAATTTTGCGAGTTTTTGTTTATTACTTTCAATTTCAGAGACTTTATTTTACTAAGCCATTTTTTTCAAATAATTTTCAGGAGGCGGAACAGAGGAGGATCAATGAGAAAAATCAGCGTTCGCCAGTTCGAAAACCACAACAACACGTCACAGGAACTTCTGTGCCATATACAACTTCACCTCCAAGGTCGGACAGCAAACCATTACCAGATTCAATTATCCAGACACTGACACAACGAGTGCAAGCGAGGGCCCAGGAAAAACCTCTTCCACCTAGACGAAGGTAAAAACAAAATATAAAATAATAAGTTTCACAGCAAGGTACAAATTTAATTTTGAATTTAGAGCTGGATCAAAATTCTAACGTCAAAATTCGATTTCTTCATTTTATTCAACGAATATTATAATTAGATATTTTTTCGTTGTGTGTAGATACTTATTTTTTAAACAGAATTATGGGTACAGAATGAAAAAATCTGTAATTTTAATACTTTTTGAGTAAAATGAAAAGATTTAACTTTTCGGTTAATTTTAAATTCCTTATTTGATTCCAGGCTAGAGCAAAGTGCTAGTCAAGAACTTCCGCAAAAGCAATATGTAATGCAACCCCAAAAAGTCCACCAATCACCGAACAGTGTCGAGTCTCAAGAAAAAATGTTGAGCGTTTCTGGAAAGAAGAAGTGCTCCCACTGCGGAGATGAGTTAGGTAAGTTTCAAAAAACATAATGGAATTCAGTAAGATTATAAATTTCCGAGCGTTTGTAATGCCATAAAGTCTAATCCAGGGTGTCTAACGAATTTTCCTTTTTAAATTCCCGGAGAATTCCCCGATTTCCCTAACAAAATATTTTAAACACTTAGATTTAAAATTGTAGAATTTTGAATGACTTAATATTATTTTTAATTTAGAGCTGCTGAACTTAAAACTTAAAAATCTAATCTGATTGTAGGTCGAGGAGCAGCGATGATAATCGAAAGTCTTCGACTCTTCTACCACATGGAATGCTTCAAATGTTGCGTCTGTCATGTTCGCCTTGGTGATGGCCTGATGGGTACCGACGTTCGTGTTCGCAACCATAAGCTTCACTGCCATAACTGCTACTCCAGTGACGACGGTACAAATACTTAAAACACTCTACTTAATATTAAACCCGTAAAGCTCAATTGTAGGTAACTATCGACTTCTCGGGCTTACAAGTAGGCAACCTGGGACGATGAAGTGAAGTACAAGAGAGTATTTATAAACCTTCTCCACCAAAATAAGAAGTGAAATGGACACCTCTTTCGCTTTCTCATCATCGTTCCCAGACCTTCCCCTTTTCCTTTCAATACTCACGTGGCATTTGCATTGCATTTCAGGTGTCAAGTTCAGCTGTGTGTAGAAAGTGCGGGCTAATGGATCTAAGCTGACTAACTTGAATATAGCGAGTCTCTGCTATATTTTATAAGTTGTAGTTGATCATTTAGCTACCTTGCCCTTGAAGGTAAAAAAGAGAGGTCTTGGCAGTGTAAATAAAAAGTTTTTCTCGTTCAACGGGGCTCTTACGTTCCGATTCCGTCGTCCTTCACTAACAGTACACACACTCACACATCCTATATCATTTGTAAATAGATTGTATTTATGTAATTAGATATAGAGTTTAAGAGAGTCGATGTGCAGTCGTCGTACGATTATAGGAATACGTAAGACGTAAGGGAAAGGAGTTGTACATTTTTGTAAGATAGTTGGTGATATTTATAAGTTTTCCGGCTGAACATGGAAATTCAGCGAGTGTTAATAGCTTTCTTAAATGTCGAGTAACAACTTTCAAATCAAATCCTGTAATCTCAGTTTCGAGAATTTATTATATTTGTTACTCTTTTTTTTTTTTAAGTATTTTTAAGTGCTGTTTGTGTTGCACGTAATCTACAATTGGAAACCAATTTTTTTTTCTTAACAGATGATTTTATTAATCGATATACTTCTTATCCTTTTAACGAAGTTCGAACCTGGAGTCTTAGAGTATAATCACATGTGAAATATTGTACGATACGTGTTTCGTGTTATCACAATGTCTAATTTTATATTAGCGATGAAAATAAATGTTTATTTTAGTCATCTGTGTGTCTTATTTCTTTCCTTTAATTAATATGAGTTTACCAGCAATGAAAAAAGTGACGTGTTGGAGGATTTTTGACTTATAAAGGTATAAACCTTCTATTAAAAGGGTCAAAGGGTTTTAAATAAATAGTATAGTTTTCTCTACAATAAAATGTTTATTACGACCCTGTGTTACTTATCAACGGAACCTTTCAAGGATTGTGCATTTTGCTTGTGCCCACGAGCATAAAATTCTTTAAGCTTATAATTCACTCCCGTCGATAATTACATATTCTACAGATTACAATGAAGATCTTTGAAAATTGTAGCATTTGTCACATGGTTAGCCACAATAATTCATTACTGATGTTTACATAAACATTTCAGCTTCTGCGTTTCATAGAGTGCAAAGCTGTTTAAAGATTTTATATATAGCAATAATTTTATATAACTTCGTATTTTATAAAGAGAACTGACTGCTCTTCTTTTATGGAATAACTTTTTGTGAAAAATAAAAAGGTAAGTGTATTTTTTTGCAAAAGACTGTTATGTAAATCTTATTCATAATTTCATGTAGATCATAGAGTAATACATATGACTAATATGCTATCGCTAGCTACTCAAAGCATTCAAGCACACTCGTTACACAACATACAAAACGCAAATGAAATTCTTTGGTGAACTTATTGTAATTAATTGCGTGCAGAACCTTAAAGTTAAGCTCAAAGCCAAAGGACTAATATTATTACATAAAATAGATTATTACATAAAATCGAGACGGCTTACGTTTCCTATGAAGTGATAATTAAATGTCATCGTAGATTCAAAAGTTCAATCAACGATTAAAATATTCAATCATACTTTGACGAATAAAATTAGTTACAAGTCATTGTTTAAAAGTACATACACACTAGCACAAATAAAATTATAAACGATAAAAACAAACTTTTCTTACAATCAATAACGAACACGTCTGAAATTATATTATTATCTCTAGATGTAAATAAATAACAAGAAAACTTCTTTGGCAATTATACAACCAAACACGAAATTATACTCGCGGTGCTAGCATGTAAATACTTGAATAGAATAGAATGCACGCTTAGTAATGCAACAGTAATAATTTAGATTCTCATCCTGCATAATTTGAAGTCTCTAAAATGTTGTGGAAGGAGGATCTTACTTCTTTTTAGATTTAGGACTCGTCGATTGAAAGACACTCGACGCTGACATTAGATTTTCTATGTACTGGCCCAGAACTTGGTTTTCGCTTCTCAGTTTCAAATTCTCTTCCTTTACACAGTCTACCCTCTGTGACAAATCTGAAAGAAAAAAGACAATTAAGAAGTTGATAATTTACTTCGAAATTTATTTTAATAGGTCTGCCCAAAATCATTATGAATTGGGAAATTTACCATCTAAAGTGTTTTGAAGCTCCAGAACCTGGGATATAAGTCTTGCCTTTTCTTCCTGTTCATCTGGACTTATATCGGGGTCTAAGCCTAAAAATTATTGAAATTTAGGTGTAATTATTCAAGTTTAGATAGAAATATTATTTAAAGTAGTTCACGATTTTGTTACTTACTACTGGGACTGCAACTTCCATTCGTGAAAGTTGATGGAATCGAATCCATGCTACGACCGTGCATTAAGTCATCCGATCTGTTCGAATTGTCCACCTCTTCCTCAGGGATAATTACTGCAAGAAAATGAGTCATGAAAATAAAACACAATGAAGAAGTAAATGTTTGCTGACGAAGTACCTAATTTAACAATATCTGTAAAACAAGAAACAAGAATACATACTTATCTAAAATAACAAAGATATGGGAATAATAATAATAATAATAATAATAATAATACGAAAGTCTATATTTAGCTAAAAATATCCTTAAAAACTATTAAAAAATCGTAAATGCTGGAAGTAGGTCAGCAAAGTGATTGAAATGTCATACCTTGGGGATCATCATCAGCGAGAGGTATACTATTCATATCGTCCTGTAATTTAGCACCAGACATCATCGACGTAGACATCCTGGAGCCGTTTGTGTTCGATAAAAAGAATATAAACTCCTAGGAACAGTAAAACCGTAAAAATCCACTTTCTAAAAGTTATCGAATCACAATTTCCACTGGACGAAATTTGAAAATATTAAAGTTACTTTATAGATTAAAAAACTACTCTCTTTGTTTGAGAATGACACATTGGTTATGATTAAATCACTAATGTATTGACAGGACGATAAATTGACATTTGACAGCACAAAAGTCTCTTACATCCGCCATTTGTTATTTATGTAAATCGACTCTTGGCCCCCTGGCGGAATCTTTTTAAACCATTTTTCTTTGCTGTAGTAGTAGTGTAGTAAACATATATATGTATCTATGTCTGTAATCGACTTCATATTTCTTTTATTTGTTGAAAAAAACCTTTTTAGTTTAATAGGTTCAATATTTATCAGAATTGTTTAATTAATTTTTTAATGAATCCGATTATATAACTTTGTAAAATCGTGTACGGTATATGAAAATTGAAAACTGAAAATTAATCCCAACAGTGACGTAATTAAGCTTTTTATTTTGGTAGGTTTTTCACGTTGAATTCTAACTTATAAATTTTCGAAAATCTTACTTTTATCTGAAATTTTCATTACGAATATTCAATAATAATAACTATTGTAATTAAATTTTTTAATACATCTATGAAAAGTAAAATATGTATGTAATATTGTAATAAATACGCGTAAAATGAAATCGAGACCAACATATTTTTATTGCTACCTACGGCACTGATTGAAGTTGAAATTATTGCCGGTAGGGGCGCTACATGTGAATTTAGATCACGTGACTCGGTGGCAACGGTCGAGGTTTTACGAACGCGGAAGGGCAAAGGACGCGGGTATGGGTACGCAAGCAATCGACGCCATGTTCATTTGTCAACGGACTGCAACGGACGTCAAAGCTGAACTCATCAAGGTCGGGCTCCAATCTCCCAGGAATTTCGGAATAAAAAGAAATCAGTGATTACGTGAATTCGAATTTCAATCGGGCGTGTTTTTTGGGATACAAATACACGATGGCGTCCACGGAGCTTGAAAAGCGCAAGCGTGAAGAATACGAAATGCAGCTGTTTGGCTTTCACTCGAGAACCGTTTACGCGACCCGTAAGACGCCACCGTTTTGACTTTCCGCTCTTTGTGTATGCTTTTCAGATTTATTCTTTGGATTCTTGCTGCCCACTGGATTTCGATAAGTTTCAATTGCTGGACGAGTGGACTTTAGTTTCATGTGAATTTGCTCATGACTAGAGTCACACTCGTCCAATGCTTGGAACACTTTCACCGCATTTATTGGATGAACATGAAGACGATCACAAAGGCTGACGCTCTCTTATATTTGAGCTTCCTTCAAGCTATTTGCTATGCTATCCGATCTCAAACAATGATTTATGAGATCGCCAACCTCTTCTCATTAAAATTCCCACGAATGCTCCATTTTTTAAAAATAAAATTCTACTTCTCCAACGGAAAAATGGATTCCCCACGCTCTCTTCTCATCCATGAAGTTCTATCTTTTTACATTCTTTTTTCTTGACCTTGGGTCACGCACAGTAAAACTCTTCAGTTTTTACTAACGGAGTAACAAGCTACCGCTTTTGTGAATAAAAATCTTCACTCTGATCAAGAGTAAGACTTTCTTTGTTCTCTCACTTCCGACAATGAAGCGATATTTATTTTTCGAATGAATGCTTTGAAGGCCTTCATTTTTCAGAAGCAGGCATTTCTATTTCCCCCTCATTCTTTTCTTTCCTATGCTTTCTTTTCAATCTTTGGATTTGAAGAATATTTTTTTATTTGGATATTCTCAATGTAAAAATTATAGGTTTATTTTAAACTGTCGTTGATTAATGTTGAGTGATTAATATTTGGAAGATTATAATTATATAATCTTCATTTTATAAGAGTTGGCAGTTTTTAACAAACTTTTCGTATTTTCAGTCAAAGATGTTGTGGAAATGAGAATTAAAACAAGATGTCGAAATTTGTATGATGCTTTGGAGAAGAAATACAAGCCAGATGAAGAGGGTATGGCTACGCTGAAATCTAATATAAAGAAATTGAGAAAAGCCTACGTTCTGGGAGCACAGCCTTATTTGAAAAATATCGAGGTATTTATGAAGAAAAATACGTATTGTGCCTTGCGGGGATGTGGCTTGAATCAACAGGTGGTTTCCAATATAGAGTAGACGTATTTCGCAAGTAAATTGTTATAAAATTGTTTAAAGTATGTAAAATATTAGGAAAATATCGAGAAAAGTTATTAGAACAACCTAATTAATACTTTAGGCTCAAATTTTAGTGAAAACACTAGAAAATAAAAAGGTTTGCTTGAATGTTATTTTTGAAACTCCGAAATTCACCTGTTGATTCAACCGCATTTATCATACTTGTATTTCTCCAATTTAAAATTTGTATTTCCGTTATAAAATAACGGAAATACAAATACAATTTTAGAACAAAATGTATTTAAAATTCAATTTATTTATATTTATTTATGTTTTGCAGAGTGTTGTTGAAAAATATATAGCGGTTCCAAAAAACATTTTGCTCGAAGAAGATAAATGCCAAGCAGTTCAGTACACAGATGAGGAATTCAAAGAGCTGAACAATAAATTAGAAACACTTCAAAATAAAGTAAAAAGCGTAAGTTTCAAAGTCAGAAAACGAACTTTATTATTGTAGATTTCTATTTACAACTCCAAAATTGTAAACAGAGAAATTAGAAATTTGAAAGTGTATGAGCTTTGACGTTAGAATGTCGGATAAAAGAATCAGATAATTCCTAATTACTATTTAATGTATTTGATTGCAGGCAAAAATGTTAAACGCGGTACTCAACCAAGAGATTGAAGCTACAAAAGAGATTGACGAATTCCAGAACAATCTAAAAAAAACCTTTGACATAATTGAGAAAGGTTTAAATTTTCCCGAACCTAACAGTGAAACTTTACAAGCAGTAGACACGTACAAAACTTTATGTAATGTATTAGAGATTATGGCTTCCAAATCAGAAAACCAGGTTTATAATCCAAAGTTAGATAGTATTCAACTGAGTGAATGTGAACTTGATTTTTCGTAGTGATAACATATTTACCATGCATTATAATTTAATAGACAAAATCCAGTGATTTTGATTAATTTTTAAGAAAAGACGAAAATCTCAGGTTTTAAGTTTTAACTTATGTAAGTTGACATTCATCGTGATCTATTTTATGATAAAATTCTGTATATATGTATCTAATTATTTATAATGAAATTGTCTTTAAATATATTTTGTAATACGTTTTTACAAACATATTGTAGTCTTTCTTATCGAAAATAGGTATGGATGAATAAGATACACCCTCATGATCGATATTTCTACTTGTATTTCTATCATATGAAGCTAAAATTAAAATTATTAAAATTTTTAAACATTAAAATTCTATTGAAATTAAAAAATTATTAATTCTATTAAAATTTCAAAAAAAAAAAGAACGTATGTATCAACTCAGGTTAAAATTTGATCAACTCCTGCATTCAATTTTGTATGTATGTGGAATTAGAATTTAATTCAACTATGAGAGTTAAAAAACAATGGAAGTCTAAACAATATTGGTATTTTTCAGAGGCGAATCGAGAAAATATTTTTGGGGGGGGTCCGTATTTCAGTCAAGATAAACTTTTCACAATTCATGGTTTCAAATTGTTTACAAAGTCAGGTATTTCGCCCCCCCCCCCCCATAAAAACCCCCATGGATCTGTTACTGATATTTTCTTTTTTTAAAGCCATAAAAGTTTTTGCACGAGGGTGCCATATAAGGCTAGAGCCGGCACTGCATATTTCAATTGTGATTTGCAATGTTTAATAATTCATCCAAATTCGCCAAAATGACAACTCAGAATAAATGTAAACCTTCGAAAAAGAATTTCATAGCATAATCGTAAAGCATGCCCTTTTATGGTCAGAATGCATAAATCTATAAATACACTTTTCACTATTTCTAGCAATTTCTAATATCAGAGATGTCTGCTAATATATCGAAGATATTTCTATATTTCTCAGAAAAATAACAACTTCAGAATTTTCCAAGCGTCCATCTCCTCTTTTAAAATGTCGCACCTTATTGGTCCGAATAATGTGGTGACTGTTACGATTGGCGAAATTGAATCATTCCAAAGTTTGGAGGGGAGAAGAAAGGAGTGATTCATTCACACCCCTTCCCGAAACAAAGAAACATTACCGGCTTTATTCTGTATGTGTCTTTGTATTGTCTCAGTCGCAAGTCAAAACTGAATTTTAGTGTAGTGAAATTGTTATTATTGTTAAATGTTTTTCTCAAAGTCGAGTTTGTGTCCCTCCTCTGAAGATTTTTAAAGCTTCATCTTAGACTGAAGATCTTTTTAATCTTTATGGTCATCAACTGAAGATGGAAGACCTTAATAAATTCATGTCGCGCAGTGAGAGCGAAATAACTTTCCAACTTTTGAATCTAACTAAAGAGACGAATTATCAACTTGTTCAAGAAAATGGACAACGCAGACTTACCTGCCCGGAGCTTGTTCAAGATTTAAAAGAACGACCTAAAGGTGCTGAAGTTTTTATCGGCCGTTTGCCGCGAGATTGCTACGAGGACGAGATCATGCCGGTTCTATCAAAAATGGGTAAATTGTTAGAATTGAGATTAATGTTAGATTTTTCTGGCTCCACTCGAGGTTATGCTTTTGCACTTTTTGAAAATTCCAAGATAGCTCGGCGTGCTTGTCAAGTGCTAAATAACTCTGAGATTCGACCTGGACAACGCATCGGCGTCGTTAAATCTATTGATAACTGCCGTCTTTTTTTCGGGGGTGTTCCTAAAGATAAGACAAAGGCTGAATTTATGGAGGAATTATCAAAATTATTAGATGGTATTACAGATATTTATCTCTACCCTAATGCTGAAGATCGTAATCAAAATCGCGGTTTTATTTTCGTGGAATTTAAAGATCACAGGTCCGCGGCTATGGCACGTCGTAAACTTATCCCCGGAAGAGTCGTTCTTTGGAACCACGACATTGCTGTCGACTGGGCTGATCCTGAACCTGGTGATCCAATCGACGAAGAAGTCATGGAAACGGTAGAGCTGAATTTTTTTTAGAATGGTTTGCCACGTGCGTTGCAGAAAATTTGCAGCTGTAACCGGCTTTTCTATTTAGGTGTTTACGTTACGTCACACTGTGTTTATTTTGACTTTTACTTTTGTTATTATTTATTGTAACGAAGATGACACGTTGATTCATACAAGGACAGATACAAGTTAAAGACCTGAACGTTAATCTCAGAATTCAAATTCCTCATTTTACTGAATATTAATATTATAATATTAGAATTTAATATCTTTTTGCTCTATATGTTCAGTAAAATGAAGAATTCGAACATTGAGAGTAGAAATTTGATCCAACGACCTTAATTGGTTTGTAAACTGTAATATTAGACCATTATAAACGTACGTTAAAATTAGTTTATTGTAGGTTGAAACGGGAGCAAGATATAATAACATAACTGTTTTCAGGTATAAAATTAAACTTTTTCCGCTTTTAATCAACATCGTGTGGGGAAGGAATATTATTTTTCAAGTAATATTCTTAAAGAAGAAACATTTTTATTCGCGACTGCTAATTTACGTTTAATTCAATTTTTCTCTGTATTTACTTATAATATTGTATCAAGTAACATTTAAAATTGTAGAACTAAATTGAATAAGTTTTTTTTTTCTATTTTTTTTTCATAATTTTTAAATCCTTTTAGAAAATTATTTGAAATCCCATGAAATCTAATAAATGACTTATATATTCAATTTAGTTTATAATAGGTATTTCAATTTCAGAAGCTCAAGTAGACAAATTCTTATTCCAAATTGTAAACGACTTATTTAATAGCATTATTCTTGAAATTCACATGTTCAGCTTATTTAACAGGTGTCTGCGTTGTTTATAAGAAATTTACCTACGGATGTCTCACAACAGAGGATAAAAGAGTTGATTCTAAAGGCAACTAATATACAGATCTTGAAGTTAAAAAAGATTAATCACTTTGCTTTTGTTCACTATGAGAGTCGAGGGCTCGCGGAACGCGTTATGTTTTTATTGTTGCGTAAGTATTATATATATAAATGTAAAGGTCCTGTTAAAGAAATGGTTAAACTATTCAAGTATCACAATTTATTCTATTTTTGTTTTGTTTTTTTAGAAAATGGTGGATTAGTTGAACGTGAAGGATGGGAAGTTCGTTGGGCCAAACCAATTGGGGCCGTGAAGAACATTGAAAGACAAAGAAACATCGACGAAGCAACGGCAAAGATTGATAGAAGTCCTGGAAGTGAAAAATCCTCTAGCCGAAGAAATCGATCTAAATCCTCCATCAAATCGAGTCCCAAAAACGAAATATCTGATCTACCGAAATTGAACTATGCGCAAATTTTACAAAAGTTTGTTTTGGATAAATTTCAAGCACTGTGCCTGTTTGAATATTTCGAATATCCTAATTCGGGATTCACCTGCAAGGTTGGCATTTATTTTAATAAAGTAAATAAAACATGTCGAACCCAAATTTGTATCTATTTCTGAATTTTTAAATTTATTTTACAGATAAAGGTGATAAAAGACAATCAAATAATCTTTGAGTACGTTGGTGACTTGTTTCCCACGATCCAGAAAGCAGTAAGCGTTGCATCTCGTACTATTTACCATAAATTGAGCACATCACATTGTAAGTAAAGTTAATATCACTTTAGGATGTAAACTAATGATTTAGACCAATTTAAACAACAAAAACAAATATTCACTTTTTTCTGATTTTAAAAAAGAGTTGTTATATATATAAATTTATATATATATATATATATATATAT